>JANHGO010005279.1:0-23364 GCA_024606505.1 Aquila spilogaster
ATTTCCTGGAAGCTCTCTATCCCAGCTGAGTCTCGTGGTAGCTTTACAACCTCCAATCCCTGCCTGACTGGTCTCCAAACTTACATTGCGTGCAAGTTTTTTAACCCGCTGTGCAAACCATCCATTTGTGGGAGCAGAGCTGCCCGTTTCCCTCTGCTGCTGCTGCTGCACGCCGCCTTCTTGCCCCACATCCTGTGTGGTGGGACCTGAAAGCAGTTTGCTATCAGAGCAGCCCCGACCGAGGCCACAAACCCAGCCGTGAGTGCAAGGAAGTCACGCTGTTGTCTTCTTAAACGTGATGACGAGATCAGTCCTGGACCGCTAAGACTGGAAGAGCAATTTCCTTCCAGCACACACGGAGCTCAGTGCTGACTGCCTCTGCCATGTAAACGTTTTTCCGTAATTATTCGCTCCCTTTGTTCGCTGTGATGCCAGATGTCAGCAGACCCCCGCTCCTCGGCGAGGTGCGGCGCGTTAACCTGCTCTGCTGGCACCAGGCGCCGAGCGAGGTTAGTTAAAGCTTGCTCGCATGTCTGCGTGCTGCAATCTGCTCTGCTAAGTGGGCAAACCCCTCGGATCATTAGGCCGTGGGGCTGGCACAGAGCTCGTGTTTTGAGGCTAGCACTTTGTTATGGCGGGAGCAAATGCTCGATGTAAGCCGTTCCATAAACACAGCTAAATAAGGTATCTTACTACTAGTAGGCTCCTTAGACTCCTCCTATAGTTGTGGGATCAAGAGTTTGAATACAGTTTGAATTCAGCTTTCTTCCATGCAGCTGACATGAAATATAACATTTTCTCACAAATTATTGTGATGGATGAAGTCTCTCCCGATGTCTCCCCAGACGACCTTTTCTTCATACAGGTAGTTTGCTTTGTATATGCCCAAATCACAGCAATGTTCTGGGGTCACGCTGTGAGCAACTAATGCAGGCAACTCCTTCTCCTTGTCTGTCATTCACAGTCTATAATAAAAATGCTTTTCATAAATGTCTAAGTGTATGACCTTATTTTTTCCGTTATTGAATTTCATCTCAATTTTTGTCCTTCCAGTTCCTAATATTATGTAGTCGCTGGAGGGCTTGGCCCAGAGAGTGATGGTGAATGGAGTTTGTTAGATCCAGCTGGCGACCGTTCACAAGTGGTATTCCCCAGGGGTTGGTATTGGGGCCTGTCCCATTTAATATCTTTATTAATAACGTGGACGAGGGGATTGGGTGCACCCTCAGTAAGTTTGGAGATGACACCAAGCTGGGAGGAAGTGTCAATATACCTGGGGGTAGGAAGGCCCTCCAGAGGGATCTGGACAGGCTGGATTGCTGGGCCAATGGCATCCTGGCTTGTATCAGAAACAGTGCAGCCAGCAGGAGCAGGGCGGTGATATCCCTCTGTACTCAGCACTGGTGAGATCACACCTCAGTACTGTGTTCAGTTATGGGCCCCTCACTACAAGTAAGACATTGAGGCCCTGGAGCATGTTCTGAGGTGGGCAGTGAAGCTTTGAGGGATCTGAAGCACAAGTCTTATGGGGAGCAGCTGAGGGAGCTGGGATTGTTCAGTCTGGAGAAGAGGAGGCTCAGGGTAGACAATGACCTGAAAGGAGGTGGTAGCAAGATGGGACCAGCCTCTTCTCCCAGGTGGCAGTGATAAGAAGAGAGGGAATGGCCTCAAGTTGCACCAGGGGAGGTTCAGGTTGGATAGTAGGACAAATTTCTTCTCAGAAAGGATGCCCAGGGAGGTGGTGGAGTCACTGTCCCTGGAAGTATTGAAGAACCGTGTGGCTGTGGCACTGAGGGACGTGGTCAGTGGGCACAGTGGGGATGGGCCAATGGTTGGGCTTGATGATCTCAGAGGTTTTTTCCAGCCCTAATGATTCTGTGGTTCTGTGATATCTGGGAGATCTTCTGAACCTCCTTTGTCCTGACAGTCCTGCCCAGAGCACGCTGGCTTTCATGCTTATGCAAATACATGCAAATTCAAACTCTTGCTCCCAGAACAAACTTTAAGAAACAGTAATAGTGACTTTTCCCAGTTTACGCGTTCCCCTTCTAGGGCTGCGTGTTGTCATTTGCAGTGAAATCCCAATGGAATTTGCAGCTTTGTTTCAGTTCTCCATCTCTTTCAGCTTAACTAGGCAATCCCTGGGTGGCATCACGTGAAAGCTTTTAGCAAGTCCACATAGACTGTAAGTAAATCCCATGAGGTTTGTGGTTTTTTGGTGGTTTGGGCGCTTTTTTTTGTTGTTGCTTTTTTTTTTTTTGGACTCCTGGGATAAAAGCTAGAAAAGCCATGCCTGAGTTGTGCTATCTGTCTGGAGACTTCTCTTGCTTGGCTTTAAGTGAGTGATACAGTCACGCTTGATTGGCAAATTCACACTGTGCCAGCTGGGTATTCATTCTTATTCTGCTCTCTGATATATATATTAAAACAAAAAAGAAAGAAACCCAGACCCAAAAAACACTGAAGAAATCTAAACACTTTCCTGCCAACCAAAGTAAAAGAACTCCAGAAGAGTTTCAACAAGCTGCTTTTGCATTACAAATTTCAGGCTGAGGGAATGCCACGCTGTAGAAATGACAGATCTGGTATTTCTTTGAGATCATGCTAAACTCTGCCGCATTTGGTACCTTCCATCTTTGGCAAGTGAATGTGACTTTATTGCAATTATACAATAATTCAACTTCTGCTCACCTCCAACTGCTCTCTTGCGAAAGGAGAAAGCTCCACAGATTGTCTAAAATTGTCATCCTCCGCAAGCTCTTGAGCACAAACAGCAGTTTTTCAGTCTGCTGCTGGTACATGTAGCATTTCTGCTCTCCCTTCTTTTTCTCCAGTAATTTTAAGAAGGAAAATGCGCAACCAATGGAAGAGGGGAATATGCAAGAACAGAGAGAAGCTGCCAGACCGGTGAGGGAGACTGCGTTTGCTAGAGATCTGGAAAAAAGTATCAATACATTTAATTGTGAAAGCACTGGTTTATTTCATCTTAGATTACAATATGTGGAACAGAGATCTGCAATTTACTGAAATCATTACACTGTTGTCTGAAGCCCCATCCACCCCTGTGCGTGAGGCATTAAAATCCTGTCCTTGCCAGTCTTTTTGCCAGAAAATTGTACTCACAAATCTCAACTGTCATTCTTAGCAAAAATAAAAAAATCCAGCTCCTGTACTTGTGAAGAAGATGTAAAAAACATTAACAGAGTGTAAACTAATTGTGTTCACAGAGTCACAGCATGACTGAGGTGGGCAGGGCCCTCTGAGCCCATCAGATCCCAGCAAGGCTCCAGCAGAGTCACCCAGAGCAGGGTGCCCAGGCCCATGGCCAAGTGGTGGCTGGAGAACTCAGAGGAGGAGACCCCACAGCCTCTGGGCAGCCCGTGCCAGTATTTGGTCACCCACACAGCAAAACATTGTTTCCTGATGTTCTGATGTCACCTCCTGTGTTTCAGTTTATGTCCACTGCCTCTTGTCCTGAATGAAAGACCTTGCTGTCTAACCAAATCTGCAGTCAGTCTCAAGACACAAGAGTCCTCTCATATGAACTGTTTCATTTTTGACCTTTTCATTAAAAATGCTGGATTTGCCCAGTAGTTGAACCCATTCCTTTGCCCACATCTTTTTTTTCTGCTCTTCTTCAATGTCCAAAATTGCAACTGACTCCTACACTGGCAACTTGAAAACCACAAGTAAGAATGTTCAGTATTTTGATCCCACTGCATTCTGACAATGTAAAATGAGTGCGCAATCAAAACAAGTACCAAGTGGTTATGCCATTTAGTCCCATATGTAGTTAATTAGCTATCAAATTTCATATTCAGTGGATTCACATTAAAATTATTTTTCAGCACTACAGAATTTTCTCTGCATTATTCCTGTGTGCTTTAGTAATCCAGCACATGGCCCAGGATTTAGAGCGGGGTCCCTGCGTAGTGTGTGGGGATCCATCCACACAGGTTTGTCTTACTACACCCTGCCATGCCAACACTAGTTTGGTGTACTTTCCTTGATTGGAAGATCGTTGCTGGACTGAAAGCGTGTTCATCAGAGTGCTCTTTCACTCCTCTTCGTCCATACTGGCCTCAGATCAGTACTTGCCCCGTGTTTTAAATTTTGTATGTCCAGCTCTTGGTCCAGAACCTTAATCAAGTGATTCAAGTATTGAACACCTCACAAAGCCACCCCCATCCCATTTAAGCTAATCATGGCTCTGGGACAAGTGACACTGTGGGACATTGGACATTCTGCAGATCCCCCCAGCACCCTAATGCCCTAATTCCTTTTCCAGCGCACAAAGCTGTGCCAGCGCCTCACCAAATTTTGAGGCAGCAGCACCTCCAGGTTAATTGCTCTTGGGAAGCTCTTGGTTTGCTGTGTCACTCTGTATTGCATCTTACACTTCTCTCCTGTATTTCTTCTCTCAATTTCCCTTTTCTTCCCCTAATATTTCAGATGTTTACCGATATCTTTTTTCTTTTCTGATTTTCTGCTTTTCACTTTTCCATTCCCCATGGTGCCAGATCTTTTTCTCTTGCAGTTGTGTTGCCTCTCATTTCCCAGAATTTCTTTTTTTCAGCTTGAGGACTTCGCTAAAAACTCATCTGAGTCAACAAGACGATTTTTAAGAACCATGCTAGAGATACATTTCTTCTCATAACTTGTCATTCTCAGTTCACCTCCTCACAAAGGTAACAAGTCCTTGTCCCAACAGTGGCCTGCTGGCCCATACATGTCCTTGAATTTGCTGTCACAACATCCACATACGAATCAGGAAATATTACTGAGTCCATTTTGCAGCTGGGAAAACTGAGACACAAAGAGGTTACTGGGGATTCTTTTTGCATGTGGGTTGCTTTGTGTTGTTTTTTCAGCAATAGCCATGAGATGCGAAGGGTTCTGTAGCCACTTCAAAACAAAGTATTTATCCTTCAAAACCCAGTTGCAAACGCCTGCTTCTCCCTCACATTTTAGTTCCTCCTGACACCAATATATTTATTCTGATTGGTGTCAGGAGAAGCAGTGGAAGCTGTGAAAAATTGTCAGGGAACAAATACATTTACCTGTTAGGTGTGTCCATCTTGCATTGTCATTGCACATGCATTGTTGGTTCTCACTAATCCATTCCAAACAATTCTTTTCCTCCTTTGGCTTCTGCAATAAAATATGAGCTGTCACTTAGTGACTATGCATATTCAGGTCTTTTATTCTTTCCTCCTTACTCAATTCTTCAGCACATTAATCTATTTTATTTTTTTTTCACCATTTTCTCAGTTTCTTCTAATTTGTTGACATCTTTTTCTTTCCAAGAAATATTGCCAGACTGTAACTGCTGATCAGGAAAAGTGATTTCCAGATGTTGGTAAATGCTTTTGTCTCTTACTGATTGGACTGTTTCAGTTCTTCATGAATGTGGACCGCAGTGAATCCTATCTAGACTGCAGATAATTCACAACACAGCAACCTATATGCTCCTCGGGGTACCAGGAAGGTCACACATTGTTCAGTTCTGCAGTTGCCACTGTATCCGTAAAATAATGCAGATTTTTAATTCTTCTTTCAGAATGTGGTGTCTTCAAATGTAAAAATACATATATTTCACTGAACCTGATCTGTATTGTCCCAACAGCTTTCTGTATTCTGAATCAAATGGATATTTAGGTTGTTTTGAGTATAATGAGTACTAGGGATCTTGCCAATTATGCCCCTTGCTTTGAGAAAACACTTCACGCCATTATCTGCAATTCTTAATCAAAGTGTAGAAGCAGATTAAAGAGTGACATGCATTATGCTGCATTTAGTTGTCTCCAATGACAGTGGTTTTTGTCATACGTTATGTAGTAAAATATTCTCACTTTTGTCAAGGGGCTCTGTAATTTCAGTTTTATTTTGTTTTAGTTTCTGTTGCAGAAGCACACAAGTGAATGCAGCATACTACTTGTCAGCCCACTAAAGACGTACAGAAAGGGAATATTACCTCCCTCTGCTGTGACAGCGTGTAATTCAGAATTGCATAAGCTTTTCTTTATTGCTATATTGCATTGCATTTCCCAGTCTAATTTTCTCCGGCCTTCTGCTGTTCTCACACTCTAGTTTTGCATAACTTTTCAAAATGTATTAACTATTTCTGTGATGCTGCAAGTTGATTGCTATTGTTACAAAGCTGCTTTTCTCAAGCATAGCTAGATGCGTTCTTATCAATAGCTATATTTCTCTGACTTGTACTATTACCAAACTGCCCAGCCTTCATTTTCTTAGTTGTTTTAGTGATGTTTTACACAAAAGAGATAGATTATATTGTTCTTGCGCCGCATTATATGTAATACTTATAAGCACAGAAGCAATTACATTATCTTTATGTTAATATGAAACTATACAATTAGAAAAAAAATAATTGCTATGGACAACGCAAAACAGAAAAGTTGTGTATCTTTTTAACATGTGCTGCGATTGCAGCTTATAAAATGAGAATTAGGCAAGGTGCCAACTCTAACTTAATGCATGCTCAGGTTAATGAGAGATTAGGTCTGGAATAATGACATTCTTAAATGATAATATACTCTTATCTTGTTTCCCCACAAAAATTCGGAAAGAATTTCCAAATCTCATGGAAGCCCAGTGTGTGCCCATTAACATAGTAATATGCTTTTTGCAGTGGAGCACATCACTAAGTATTTGCAAGCCATGACTTATAAATGGAGGTTTATTGGATTTCCAGAACCTTGTGAAATCTCCTTTGGTGGATAATAAAGGCAAATGAATAAATTTCCATAGGAACTTGTCTAATATGATTACATTTGTATCAAGAAATATGAGACTATTAGGGATTTAAACTGGCCACAGCATCAGCTCTCCTCTTCCGTGCATTTCTGTCTATTTGCTGGAAGTTTTCAATGTAAGAACAAGACCTGTTTGTGGTGAGCCATGGTGCCATCTGATGAGTGACAGCTGGTGCCCCTTGGTGAGGGCACACCTGGAAATATGGCACTTTTGGCAGATGGCTAATGGCAGTTTTACAGTGAATGAGGATGACTTCACAATGGCTTGCCTGCCTTAAAAAATTGCTTTCTGAACCAAGCATTTCACAGAATCGTAGGGGTTGGAAAGGATCTCCGGAGATCATTGAGTCCAACCACGTGCTAAAGCAGGCTCTCTACAGCAGGTTACACAGGTAGGTGTCCAGGCAGGTTTAGAGTATCTCCAGAGAAGGAGACTCCACGACTGTCTGGGCAGCCTGTGCCAGTGCTCCGTCACTCTCACAGTAAAGAAGTTCTTCCTTCCACCGTGCAGCAGTAATAAGTGCCTGAATTCAGCTTCAAGCTTTTTGACAAAGTGATTTAATAAGTAGTCTCTTAATATCAGTAGTGAAATTCCTACCTGGCGGAATAGCAGATGAATATAACTTTCTGCCTGTAGCACAGATCTCTTGACTTAGTGCAATCTTATGATTCGATTGCATGTGTCCACGCCTCCTGCCCCAGTTCCCTCTCAAGAAATAGTATTTTTTTTTCCCCTAGAAAGATGTATTGCCCAAATTTCCTCAAAGATCACATGCTCCTGGCAGATAAGAAGTACTTTCTGTTTAAAGATCGAGCTGCTTTCACAGAATACCCCACAGGCAGTGGTGCTCTGGGGATGAGGCTCTACAACAAGGCTTCCCTGGCCACAAGCAGGCCACAGGCCTTTCCTTCTCTCACCTGCTTTGCCACCTCATGTGAGCACAGACTTTGTGTCTCCTTACATGTCCCAGCATCTCAAACATTTGCCTGAGTGTAAGAATCTACCTTGTCCTTTTCAGAAGGACACAGCTGGTGCTAACACATTCAACATTCAGGGTTTGTTCATGCTCCTGAAGAAGCATTGCTTTATATTTCGTCACAGAATCATAGAACAGCTTGGGTTGGAAGGGCCCTCAAAGCTCACCCAGCCCCATCCCCTATCGGGGGCAGGGCTGCGCCCCACCAGCTCAGCTGCCCAGGGTCTCATCCAACCTGGCCTTGAGCGCCTCTAGGGATGGGGCACCACAGCTTCTCTGGGCAGCTGTGCCAAGGTCTGACCACAGTCTCAGTGAAAAATTTCCCCCTGACATCCAATCTTAATCTCCTTTCTTTTAGTTTAAAACCCTTCCTCCTTGTGCTATGAATAGCTGTGGTTTCTTTGTAGAAAATGCAGGAATCAGGAGGATGCAGATTCAGTAGGTTTTGGAGGATAGTATCAATTACACACAGTTTTCCTATTTGGAACTTTTGTCTGTATCACAAATGCTTCTGAAGCTGCAAGGTTCAAAGAAGTACTTCTCCCTGCCCTGGGATACGGGTCTTCTGTTGGGAAGTGGCACTAATTGCTTTTAAGTGGGGAGCATGCTTAATTGGCTGGTGTATATCAATCAATATGAAAGCACTGGCTAAAACCATTAAGTGAGATGTACTACATCTCACATAGAGCGAAATGCAGATATTATATGATTATTGTTCAGTCCTAAGAGACGCAATTAAATGTTATTTTTGTTTTATTACATCTCCTGTCTCTGAAAGACATGATTTTGTGGATGCCGACGTGAGTCATAGTTAACTTTTGGAGTATCATTAATCCCTTTGTTCTTCATCAGGTCATGTACGCTACTGAGGCTTGAGAGGATGAAAGGAGTATTACTTCACAAGATCCTGAACTTGCTATACTCTTTGCTATTACAAAGGGAAAAATTGAATTGCATCAGGGCTGCAGAAACTGCAGGCATTGCGCTAAAAAGGCGTTTTTTTACCAAAGCTCTTTCTATGCCCAGTAGCATAATATGTAGTGGTCTTATTGTTGACACAGCTCTGGATATTTATATTCCTTCTGGAATAGCACAACATGATTCTGAATGTCGTGTGGAGATTGACAATAGGATTGCTACTGAGGAAAAGAGAACTGGTTCTGGACTGTGTTCTGAATTTCAATCTGCATGCAATGAACTTCCATGTGAAGGCTGAGGGGAAACGAGAAAAACCTTGCTTTTATCAGCTGAGATGAATTTTATGGAGCATTTTTTAATCTCTCATTGATTAGTGACCAGTATGACTGAAATAACTCATTTTTAAAATAACATTTAAATGAATCTGCAGTAATGAAGATAAGATGCAATGCGCTTTCAAGGCTCCATTCTTGGGATAAGAAATGTTTTTGTTTATTCAGCATAATGTTTTAAATTGAGTGGAAGGAGACATTGCATTTTTAAAATTCTATTTTTATCTCTTCAAAGGCTTGAGGTGTTTGAAATGTGCAACATCTGTATCACTTACATACATTACTTGGAAATACATTTTTAGTATGTAGGAAAGGATGTTTTCTGGATAGATTTACTGGTGCCAGTATCCTGGCTATGCATCTGGCTTGCACCAGGTGTGGATAAGGAAGCTATTGCTTAAAGATTTGCACAGAAGTGTCTTAGTCTCCCTGTACATACCATCTTTTCACCCACTTTTAGCAATATTCGGTCCCTGGGAACAAGTGGTGAAAGGGCTGTCAAGGTCTCCTTATGCTGTAGTTCCCCCGGTGTAGGATGCTCATGTCACTGGGATGAGCTCAGTGCCAAAATGCAGTCAGTATAACCAAGGAGAAAACACATTCAGTGTTCTTACACTAAGAACTGGGGTGCTTTAATTTGATTTCCAGTGTACATATGTGCTTGTTCATAGCCTCTTCACACATGAAGCTCCCACCCCACCAGGATGCTCTCCATTCTTCATTCCAGTCTGTACATCCTCTTTCAGGGTAAGAGCCATATGTTGAGGTCGTGCTTCTCCACACACTTGCGGATATGAAAGAGGACAGGCTTGCCACCCAGCGAACCAAAAAGGACAGATCAAGGCATATGTCTGAGAGGTGGGTTTAGTGTTCCTTTCCTACCACTGTGCACCGCCAGGCAGGCTCAGAACCCACCTTCTCTTTGCCTGCTGGAATCCAGAGCTGTCGAAGCCAGATCCTCCACTGCCTTTCTAAAAACTCACTCTGCAAGACAGATGGTGGTCTAGGAAGGAAGAGGAAGCCTCATCTGCCACGCAGGCCTTCATTTTTGGAGCAGAGAAGAGTTTGAAAGCTCCTCGAAGGGCAGCTTGACAGACTGGCTGAGACGCCAGCCATAGCAAGGCTGGCACAGCAAGAGGCACTGCAACCGGTGCTTGACAGAGCCTCCGGTTCTGACAAATCATGATTTGTCACATCCTTGATGTATTTCAGTTCAAGATTCAAATGAAAGACATTGAACTGTGAGAAACGTTGTAGTCATAGTGATGATAAACAGCACTGTGCATGTGAGCACATGTTGCTGTGTATGTTTGTAATTTGCAGACTGACTCCTGCAGGCAATAAGCACTAGTAAAGTATCACTGTCTTGGTGGCAAATATTTTCTCCATTATTTTATTTTTCTACATTATTTCATTTTTCAGAATCTGCACCCAAGAAACTGCAATGTGGACTTGGCTTTTTGCTTTTCAAAAAGATGCTGCGGTTACCTACTTGAAAAAAATCTCCATTTCCCTGAGGTATTTAGAAGTTGAGTTGAAAAGTATTTTACAGATACCTGTGATACATTACCAACAGCCCTATCTAATTCTGTCATATGCACTTGGACAGCTAGGAAGAAAACAATGCAGCTGATTTGCTTCTATTTTTCTGAAGATTACTGTGAGAGAAATAAAAAAAAGTCTCTTGTTAATCCATGCTTTCTTGGAGGAATGATGTGTAAGATGTCTCCACAAGAAGGATTAGAACTGAGATAAATAATTAATAAATTAATCTTTATTTTTGGTTCCAAAAGTTCTTGTTTTCATGACTAGAGAAATGCGCATGAATTACTAATGTTGAAAAGGCATTTTTTTCACCAGGGGAGAGAAATAAAACCATACAGCACTACAATAGCATGATGTTGCTATTTCAAATTACAAAGAGTGCTTTGTTAGGGAATAATCATCTTTTCTACACTACTAAATTTTATCTAATTACACTTAATGTAGTTAGACAAAGGAAATGTAATATGAAATTAAGAGAAATGTAATATGAAGAGGCAAAAATAGGCACTTGTTATATGTAGGCTCTAAAACATAACTGAAAATTTGTATACTTGTGAGATACAAAGGGCCAGCCTCATCTAGAAAAAAAACATGCTGCTTTTGGAAATATCACGCTACACCCATCAACATCCTGCCTATGCCCAAGCCAGGATCTACTAACTACTACTTATGCAGGCAACTACTGTGTACAGCATGCATACTAATACACAAACTGCTCCAGAAAACCTCATCATAGAAGAGCAGGTTCAAGAATATATAGGAATGATTCTAGGAGTGAAGTCCTCGGACTAGAACTACGTTTGGCAATATTTTAAGAACAACTCCAAATGCTTAGAAACCCAGGAGACCCTCACGCTCTAAAGAGCAAAGGACCCAGAAGTTTTCAGATGGGGGCTCTGTGGGAAACCTGTCCAGCTTTCTGATGTCTAACTGTTGATGGCTTGCTGAACTCTTCTAGAAAATGTAGTGTTTAGAGACTGCTTCATTTACTTAAAATAAAGTTGTGACAAAGACTGTTCTAACTAGCATAGAAGTGCAACTTCTATTATGCCATCTTCCCACCACCTTTCAATTGTTCCTAACTATGGTATATTAATTTATTCTGAGTGGTAATGTTCCAATTAGGCTTTCAGCACAGTAGCATTTTCTTTTGAAGTGAATCAGCAAGCTCTGTTGCATTATTTTTAAACTCTGCATGATAAGGTAAGAAGTGGTGAGACCTGTATTTAAGATAACCAGAATTTTCCATTATAAAATGTATTGCAGCAGTATTTCAAGAACTGTTGTTTCTGCATGATTTACAGTCTGGTGCCAGGAAATAAAGTTCCTTTTCTTCCTCTTCTTCTTCTTCCTCTTCTTCTTCTTCTTCCTCTTCTTCTTCTTCCTCATCTTCTTCTTCCTCTTCCTCTTCTTTCTCTTCCTCTTCTTCCTCTTCTTCCTCTTCTTCTTCTTCTTCTTTTTTGGCTTAATAAAAACCAGAAAAGGGCAAATTACCAGCTTCCAGGGCCCGGCATTTTCCACATACTTTTTTCATCCAACCTGAAACACTGGCAAAACCCCTGAAAATGCCAGAAAACTGCCTTTATGCAGCTCCAAAAGGAATCACATTCTTATGCTTGGGACCCCTCTGAAGTGTGAATAGCCATTAAAGATGATAGAGAAATGTACTCTAGGATTGCACTTCTAATCCAATCTAAAAAAAAATAATGTAGATGCACTCAAAAGAGAGTAAATGGCTGGATTTGCTGTGTCTGAAAGGTGTTCTTTCTGTACAGGGAGCTCTGCTGTGCTTTCCTCTGCAGGGAGCTGTACTTCCAGGAGGAAGATAATGAAAATGCAATACTGAGCAAAGAACTATGGCAGCAGAGCACTGCTGCTATTCCCCAGGTGAACCAGAGTGCCCGGGAGCTGTAGAGTAAAAGTAGGGAACAGAAGAGAAGAGCTGCTGGTGCTTACAAGCCAACGCTAAATCATAGAAGATATCAGTCTGAAATTTGCTTTATTTATTGAGCGTTTATTAGTAGCACAGTGTGTGAACCCAAGGAAAGCAAATGGCAAACTCCTGAGCTTTATTCCCTGCTTTTGAGAGAATATTAGGAACAGGATGGAGCACTGCTATGAGCTTACAGAGCACTGTTAACTCAAGCACCCTTATCGATCACCTTGTAATTTAGAATTACGTAGCACAGTATTATTGATTTACCTTCTAAAAAGATGTTCTATTAGGCCTGTTAAAATCAAAGCCCAGCATCTGGAAGTGCAAGCATGCAACAGCAGTAGCCAAATCTTTCTTCAAATTTGAGACAACCATTGCAACATTTCCTAGCCTGAGCTCTGGCCTAAAAGAAGTCACAGACTCAACCCTGACAGAAATGATCAATCTCTGCTGCTAATTAGGAAAATGCCTATGTGATCTATTTATAATTAGTCACATTATGAAAACACTAGCAGATATATTCTCAAAAGGGCTGTGACAGAAAAACAGCCACACACAGTCTATATAGATATGTATTTTTCCATTTGCCTGCATGGTATCTCCCTGGATTATTGGCTCCTGTTCTTAGCATTTCGTCTCACTGCACATTAACTTTTCCAGTTGTTCCTGTTGGGCTCACATGCTGATCTCTACCTGTTATTTACCTTATCATGACACTCTGTGAAAGGAGGAAGACAGAGCACCACAGCCTTTTATTTCAGCAGCTGAAAAATGATGGAAAAGCAATTCAGGCAGAAACGGATGTCTTGTTTTAACCACTTTCAGGGTACTTTGCCCTTTCAGAGTTTCTGAAGAGCATTGCTTGCAATTGTTATAGTCTAGCAGACTTCCCTTCACAGTGGCAGAATCATGTTTGAGTCAGATTTTGATTTGCTTACTTTTTTGGGCAGTACATTACCACATGGACGTGAAAAATCTGTTCTCCGTTTTGACAAGATACCTATAGGATGACAAAACCCTGCTGATGTGTGGAGTGATCCTTCATCTTTTTCCCCACATATTGACTGTCTTTTCAAACTTATGTCAGACTATGACATAAATGTAAACATTTCTACTGTCTTCTGCCAGAGCATTCAAGGTTTGACTTTCCCGTGCAGTTCTGAATTCTAACAGGATCTTACATAGGGGGCTGTATATGCTACTTAATAGCTATGGAAAGGTAACTTGTCTTGAGTTTTGCTTATCAACTGTAGGATGCTTGAGCTATAATTCACGACTTAAAAATACAGCAGGACCAAAGAGTTTGAAATACTGGTGTCCAGGGCTGCTAGCCTCCTCTGCGGGGTGAGGCCAAGGCTGCCCCATGCCTAGCCCAGTGGCCCCACCACAGGGAATGGGTGGGCCCCGCTGCCAAGATGGCAGTGCCTTGGGGAAAGACTGGGGAAGAAAGGACATGATACTGCTCAACAGCCAGGAAAAAGAGGGAGAAACAGCCCTGCAAGTGTCTGAGGTGAAAGATGAAGGAAGGAAGGAAGTACTGCAGGCAGAGGAGGACACCATGGTTGAGTAGAGATCACTCTGTAACCCTTGGAGGACCCCATGACAGAGCAGGTAGATATTTTCCCAAGAAACTGGAGAGCCAACACTAAAGCAGGTTTAATCTGAAGGACTGCAGCCTTGGAGAGGACCCATGCCAGAGCAGGGAGAAAGTGTGAGAAGGAAGGAGGGGCAGAGAGATGTTATGGACTGACCACAGCTCTCATTCCTCACTACCCCTGTGCAGCTCATAGGGAGGGAGGCAGAGGAGCTGGGAATTAAGAGCTGAAGCTCTGATAGTGCGGAGCACCTGATGTGCTTTGTTGTGAAATAAAGAATATTTTGAAGTTTGCCAACTGTAGTTCAATCAAAAGGTTTAGTGTTTGTTATTGATGATATTAACAAAGGCTAAATAAACTCATTAGAAGTCTTAGAAAACTTAACGGAAGAAAAGCTTGCAAAAGCTTTTGGTGAAATCAGGCAGATTCCAGAAAAATAAGAACTTTAGACAGGCTCTTCCCATTCATCTATGACAGGAGAGCTCAGTTGTGGTTGACACACTATCTGTGGCTTGGTGAAAAATTCAAGAGCAATTCCTACCCTGGGACTGCATGGATGTGACTGGGAGCTGGCTGAGGTGGAGCAGGGAGTGCTCACCAAATGCTCAGCAGCCGGCAAGCATCAGGTCCCTCCAGCACCCAGCTGTACACCCAGCTCACTCCTATTTCTCAGCATATCAGGAGGACCCCAGGGAAGCCACCGGTTGTCTTCTCTCTATGAAATACATCTGGATTTTCTGCATTTTGCAGTTCCCCAAGTAAACAGCATGCAGGTGGCAATTGCTGTCCTTGTTCCAAGGCCTCAGAGGATTCAGTCAGATTTTGTTTACCACATGCACAAAATGTGTTTACATCTGTTTGCTTACTTTATACTTGACAATGTTGCAGCTATGCTGGAAATCCAGCTTTTATATTGGTTAGATACTTCTGAATCCTCAATGCTGAGTGTGAAAAATTATAGTGCTTTTGTATGAGTCATCATCAGTTTTAACATTTTACATCAAAGAAAGCAAAACCATCTGGATTTTGTGTCTTATGTGACTTACAATATTATAATAAATCTGCAGTCAGTTCATGCATATACTTTAAGAAAGTTATATAGGCTTCTGTGGGATTTAAGTCATATCAAGTACAGTTTTCCTTAGCTATTTCCACCTTCTTGCTTCAGAAATTGACATTTGTGTATAATTCTGCTTAGATTGGTGTGCCTTTTTCACTGGATATAGAATGTCAATCATCTCTGTGTTCAGTGCAGGTAAACAGTTCTGAAATTTTCTGTGGACTGACTTATGAGACATTGTACAAACAATCTCTACCTTGTCCCGTCTAAAATGAGCCATTTTTTCCAACAATATGGATATATATAGGACTTTCTGTGAACTGAGAAATAACACCACAAAAAGTATTCCATATTCAGGGAAGTAATTAAGTACTTGCAGCTACGTGCAGGGAGTACATTACTGTGTAGCTACTGCGAACAGGGTAAGACACTTCATCTTAACAAATGAGAATGTAGTCCAAAATGAGCAAAAAGTGAGAAAAAAATATTGATATCTGAGGCTAAATTTTGATTGTAGCCAACTGGTCAGCAATAAGAGTGAGCATTTCACGTACTTCCTAATGAAATCCTGCTAAGCAGGCAAGAACTAGTGAAGAATATGAAAAATCTCATTTCTCTGTTGTTGAAATATAAGTGATCAGAATCAATAGTTGTTACCAGCATACAGCAAGAGAAATAAGTGCCCTCTAATGGATTTCATTGGTTTGCTTTTTTCTGTAGTTATGAAGTTCAGGACTTAAATAGAGGAAATAACATTGCTTAGGTGCACAGATTGGTACCGACTGCCATTTCAGCTACGTACGTCAAAAGTCTAGTTTCTCAGAGCTCAGCTGGTAATTAGTACCAGAGTTACATATAGTGTGCAGCTACACTGGTAATTTGGATTGATCCTGCAAACTGCTTCACACGCTGTTAGGCCATTTCTTTTCCATGTCACTCCTTAGTGGTAATCCACATCATTCTTCTGGCTGTTGGACCAGAAAATTGTTTTCGTTTCTGTGAATTGTTCTAGTTTCTCCTTTCAGCCCCATTTCTGGTAATTGGTAAAAGAGAGGAAGTAAGTTTCTAAGATTAAGTGTGGTACCTGATTTTACCGGTCATGTGGCGCATGATAATTTGGTTTGATGACAAAGAGAGCTGTATGGACATGTAAAGAAAATGTATCCTGGTAACTGCCCAGGGGTACACTCCTAGCCCATAGTAAATGTGAGATGCTTTCACTAGGAGGTGAACCACCTTCTGTTTACCATCAGGTAATGTGAACAAGCATCGCTGTCATGGAGCAGTTGTTGCCTGATAACTTCTTATCCTTCAGTAAATTGTTTCTGAATCTGTAATCTCCTCTCCCAAGGGTGTAGCTACTGTTTCCCACAACAATCAGCAAAACCCCAAGTAGCAGCAGCATCCATCCTGCCCATAGCACTGTTGGTCAGATCAGGGAACTGGACTCTGCTCTTCCAGCTGTCTTCTGCATGCTATAAAATTTGTGATGTTCCCTGAGGTTTTGAGTAAAAGAGGCTGCACAACACGCTCCTTTTACAGCACTTTGAAATAAAAAGGTGTTCTACACCAAAGCTTTTGAGCATCTTCAAAGAAAGAAAATACAGTATGTGGAAGTGAGGGTCTTAAAGATTTCTCTCCTTAGAAGTGAGGTATGTGAATTACCTAATGAACACCAGCTAATCATGTGCAGCCTGTGAGTTCCATCATTTTGTTTGACACTGGGTTCTGGCCTAGAGTGCATCTGAGTCCTTCAGAAAGGACTGGCTCTTCTGCAGGCCATGTCCCTTTCAGTCTCCACAACTGCAGTTGAATGAAAAATGACACCGAATATTTCTGATTTGTGGAGAATAATATTCGTACTTTAAAGAAGGAGAACCTTCATAATAAAAATGTTGTTATGAACATTTTAAAAGAAAAACAATATTCACTTGAGAGCTGAGAAGCCGGCTATAATGGTTTTATTAAAACTCACAGCGTGCTGGACTCATTGCTTTCAAAATGAGAGTCCCGATAGTGTTTAGAGACATTAGAACTTTTTTTGTACGTGTGAAAATAAAGAATATTTTGTCCCTGCACTAAATGATTGAAAAGAAAACCAGACAGCCAGCTTAATGAAAATACTGAAACAACTGTTAAAACATTTCATTAAACAACTATAGCTCCTCTCATTGCTTCATTCATCTACTGATGGCAAATGGGAAATTTCAAACATTCTTTTAACTCATGAAAAATAATACTGTTTTCTTTGTTTTTATTTGCTTTCTATCTGCTTTGTTGTTTTTTTACAACAATCCACTGTCTTCTGTAGTAATGTAGACTGCAGTCTGAGATCTAACACTGAGTGTCTCATTTAGGACACGAGAAGACAGAAACTAACTTCTCAGAATGTGACAGTTAAATATCACACTTCTGTGACTTTCTTACTCATAGCCCTTCTTTGAGCTTTTCTTTTTCTTTAAAATTGTGGGCAGGACTTTTGCCCAAGAATATTCTATACAAAGATATAAAAGTGCTTTGTCTTGCACTTCATTTCATATATATAATGATAAATGCCATAATCTTTCCTGGAGGCAATGGGACGGTGCAGTGCAAGGTCTGTACAGTGGTGAGAAAATTCTGACAGCAATGCCCAGCCCTCATTTGCTACTAGTTTCACACCACTCTAATTTTTCTAAGACTTAAGCATAGCAGTAGAATAAATCTAATGAAGGCAGGCAAGAAAACACAATGTTTGTTCTCTAATGATGCCATTAATCATTACAGAGCCCATGTTACATTGAGAGCTGCAGCACAAAGCTCATTTCTTGAAGAAAAACTTTGGTATACCAGATACATCTTAGCACCAGCTAACCTATTCTTATAGAGATTTTCCCTTGATAAGCCTGGTATAGTTGCATTTCAAAACAGAGCCAAGGATCATTCTTTGGCTGTGTGAGCTCTAATAGCACAGCACGCTTTATCTCCAGATGACTCTTTCTCCCCTCCCAAAATAGAGTCCCCTCATACTTCTGTCCCTCAGTGTGCAGCATCACCTGGCAGAGAGCTTGTTGGCAGAGGCCAGAAATGCGCAAGGGGCACACAACAGACAGTACTGGTAATCTCAAGCCTCTACTCTGGCATTCATTAATGAGTGTGGATGTGGCTGTAGTGGCTACTGAAGGAGTCCTTCTAGATCTTGGATATGTCACATATATTTATGTTATGGCTTTCCCCCTAATATTTGATTGAGTTTTTATTGCTAAGGAAGAACTTGGATCAGACTAGAATGAAATGGTGGATTTTCATGTTTCTTTTGATAGTTTAGTTACCTTGAATCAGACTTTCCTTGTTCTGCAGGGTATTACTTGTTATAATGCAAGGAACTTGGCCTGGACACACACATCTTGCTTCATCCGCAGTCCATTCTCTGACTCTGACAATGTCAGCAGCAAGAAATTGTGTAGGAGATTGAACTTTTCTAGGACACCATGCATATTGTCCAGTGCCTGCTCCTGGGATCAAGTGTGTTTTCCAAGAGCTGGATACTAGCAGAGCAGGGACTCAAATGCTGGCTGCATCCAAAGTCTAAATGTGTTCCTACAAAGATATGTGAGGACCCTGAAGAAGAATCCACTTGAATGTGCTCATGGGTTTTGAGCCTTGGTTGGTTCATGGGTCCTTCTGTTGTAGGTCAGAGCTAAGTGCTTTTTACTCTCTCAGCAGTAACACAGGGCTGTGTCCTGGTCTGGGTACAATCAGACTGGTGGTTTGCACAGCAAATAGTATTTTGGTTATAACTGAGCTGCTGCAGCCGCCTCTGAGAGGTCTTTGCAACCAAGTGTTAATCAGACAAGCTTTCAGAGGCAAGGGTAGCATAAGACATTCCCTTATGTCTGCACTAACTGATCCCAAGCATACTGAAGTCACTGAAAGTCTTTTTACTAATTTTTGGTGCACTTTGGGTTAGACCTCAGGTGTAGCTCAGTTACAGCAGACAGTGAGGATGCTCCCACCATGCTGCAGTATTAGTCATTAAGTACTGTAGATACTGCGTATAAGTAATGGATACTGTTTTATACCTTCCTTCCAGTGAAATTACATATATGATAAACACTGAATATGGTTCACCCTGCTTTTCCTCATTTCCATAATACTCCTATTTCATAATAATAAAAAATGTAATTCCCTTTCAAAGCCTACTGAACTTTCTGACTCAATGACTTTTATCAATAACAGTGCTTATGTTGTCCACAATATATCATTTGTCAGTTTTAAATATTCTGCTTTTTGTGTTCTGCTTTGTTATTTTCTTAATGCTTACCAAGTCTGCTTGCTTTACAATATTCAATATAGAGATCTTGCACAATGTTTCTTTTTTAAAACTCTTCATATTATATACAGATTCTCTCCTCTCACACGTATACTTGTTTGATTTTCATCACTGCTGTCAAGCTTGTCAAGAAAAATAATCAAATCTGAACCAGAGATTGAAGCTGCAGATATGCTGTAGCAATATAGCAAATCACACTCCACATATATTTTGGTAGGTAAAGTCATGCCTACTGTTTATTTGGTAATGCCAAAGGGATTTTGATCTGCTTAATCACTGTCAGGCATGGCAATATGTGTGTACCACGTGGTTATGGCAGAGCACTGCCACATGCTGCTGCTGCCACAGGAAGGAAGAACTCAGACCACTGTTGAAAAAGTAGGTATGTTATGTCCCCTAATATCTTCATGCTTAACTCAGATTACTAGCCAGACCCACTGAAAGTTATGCAGGAGATGCTTTCTTTCCATAACCTCCCCTGGGAAGATCTCACATTCTGTCTCCTCTAAGCTGCTGCTCTCAGCAGAAGAGAAAAAAGGGCAACACCAGAATAAGTCAAAAGCAATTGCCTTTTCCTGTTGCCACTGCAGTTGGTCTTAGAGAGAAATGGCTGTGCAACGCAACACAGGAAAAAGCGCGTAGGAAAGACGACAGAGCACTGTGCTGTGTAAGATTTAGGATGAGTTCATTTTTGGCTTAATGTTTAACATCATCTCCACTTCTATTCTTTGAAAGCACATTGCAGCTGACTCCATGAGAGCCCATTCCCACACTGACTTCTCCATCAGTCTCTGCTCAGCTTCAAAGTATGTGACATCCTTGAAGAAAAGAGGGCTAGAACGGGCAGATGTAGAAGACAGGGTGCTGGGTAGGTGAGAGATGGGAAAGAAGCAGATGGACAAAAGAGGGAGAAGACTAAAATACAACCACTGTTTCCTGTAATCATTGCCAAAAGCTCCAGAAGCAGTGGAGAAAGACTGCAGGATTGTGAAACATGGAAGTGACAAGAAATTAATTTGCAAAAGGAAATCATCTGTTTCAAAACTTCATGAATATACAATTTATAGTTACTCAATGATACACTAAGTTCTTCCAGAATCTCAAATGCATCTGTGTTCCAACTTCTTATAAGAGAAAGTATGAGGTATCACTACCCACAAACGCAACCATCTCCTGACTCTGCACGCAACACCAGAACAAGTCAAAAGTGGAGACCGTCCCAGTTGCTTTTCTGTGAAACAGCATGCGAAGAGTGGAATATGCTGTGTCCCAGCTTTCCTGCAGCTCAGGCACAGCTGAGGTGCTGCTCACAACCCGCAGATCACTGTTCCTTGACTGTACTCCGGCACCGGGGCTGCTCCCGATAAGTTAAGTGATATTTCTGTGTGTTCCCACTGTTCATCGCTTCTTAGAAAAGTTCATTAAAACATCACTTTCATTAATCTTTTAGTGACCTCCTCTGGACTTTTTCAAATAGAACATTTATCTTCTTCTTCAGGATCTTATCTCTGATGCGTTATATAGTTAGGGTCAGTTATTGTACCTCAGTTCTCATCTGCTCTAAAATTCTTATGCTCCACTTTATTTAAACTTTACTTTTCTTACTTGCTTCATTCTGAAGCATTTTGATATATTTTATGTGTATTTTTAAAGAACAGAAATAACAGCCATATAATCCAGATACTTTCAGACTACATTTACTTATTCATCTTCCAGGGTCCACCTATTATTTTAGCAAGAATCTGAGTAAAAACTATACTCTTCAAATTTCATTCTAAGTAGTACATCGCAGAAAGTGTTACAGAATAGCAGATCATTTCTGTAAAATGACTTAATTCAGGTTATTTTTCAGTTCTCAGTGTTTTTTACAGAGCTGTGTTTGGAGGGTACTATTAGATAAATAAATTTCCCTTTCTAGGCTACAAGAAGCTGAGATTATTCAACTTTTGCTCAACTATTTGAAATGCAAAACTCTCTTCAGTGACTACTTAGAAATTCGATGGCACTTTCTTTGTACCCTGCCTGCATCTGCCATTCCTCACTTCAGATATTCTGTCAGAACAGACGGGGTAAGATGAGCTGCTCTTCAGCAACACGGTTTTTTCTTGCTTTGAAACAGAGAATATAGATATCTCGAGAGAACATAACGAATATGTAACTTACTACTTTTTTTTTTCTCAGTAACCATGTAGCCACGTCTTTCAGCCAAACGCCTATCCACTATAACAGCAGTCCATTGACAGATGCTAACAGGCAGTATATTATCTTACACAGGGATAATTGTGGTTAACGATATTAATGGCTAAGCAATAATTAATATGAAGGTCAATATAATGTGCAAGTTTTTAGCAATGCCAATCTTTAGCCTGTCAGGAGATTAAAAAAAGTCCAGTAGTAGCACTGGACTGCTGCCCCGAGGAAGCCATAAAACATTACTCCAGAAGGGAAATCAAGGAGACTTGGCCTTAGACTTGGCTCATGGAAAGAAATCAAACCAATTCACCCAGGGGTGGAAACACCGTGCTCTGCAGTATATTTCTTCCATGGAGACAGTGATGATGGAGATCTGTTGCCAATGATCCTTAGCCAAGAGTCCAGGTGTGCCGGGAAAACTTTCTGCTTATCCACAGACTTCACTCAATCTGTCTTAATCTGACAGGATTATTAGGCTCATAACTACAGAAAATAAAAGTGCTTATGTACAAAGACAATGAATATTACTGCTTAAGATTTATGAGTCTCTTTCAGGAAAAGGAGAACAAAGTATCGTGTTCTTATCCAAAAATAAATTTGTCAGTTCTCAGAAGTATAATGGGCTTTTTCACTTGCATATTGTGGATTATTTAACTGCTGATCTCTTTATATGGACATATATATATTTTATACATGTATGTGTGTGTTACTCATATGGGCAGAATTCCAGATATAGTTTAAAAAGTTTTCTACAGAACAAAAAAAAGGGAACAAAGATCCATTTGATATATTTTGAGATTTCTTTGAAATAAAAGAGGAAAGGAGATTCTGCCACTAAGCATTCCAAATGGCTGGGTAAAGGTCTTATTTATTAAGCACCTTCCAAATATCTTATTAACGATGTGTGCCTAGAGGTTTTTCATTATTACTATGACTTAAATTTTTCCACACCTTAGTTTTTCAAATGTCACAATGCGATACGACCTGCTAGCAATAACAGCTGTGTGATTGGCTTTCTAAGCAACACTGGGCAAGCTGTGGTTGCACTTCCATCATTCTAGCTTCCAAATTTTTGCGATATTAGTTAAACTTCCAGGAAGTTTATATGCTTTCAATGGATTTTTATGTACTAAATGCCCAATCTTATGCTAGATCACCAGTGGTTTGGCCAATGAACATAATCAACGCATTAAAATTTTCAAACAAAGTAAAAATTTGATTGTGGTTTGTGATTTATGCTTCAATTTCTTCTGTTTGGTTTAGCAGTCACCGAAATAAGACAAGTCCAAATTTATTGTATTCTAGTGACATAATGGATTATGTTAAACAGAGCTTAGAAAAATAAATAGGAGAAATTAAAGAAAACCTGTTACTGTTTTGGTACACTATAGCAAATAATGAAAAATAAGTGAGAACATAAAAAATTTTCTGTGATATACTCTCACAGAGAAAGAAAAAAGAAAAAGAAAAAAAGAGGCAAAGAGGGAGAGTAAAATGTGATTTAAATCTGCTTTTCGGTAGGTATTTCCAGTTCCTGGCCAAATGAACAGTATAGCTAAGATGCCAGACACTAAAAACAAAATGAATCACAGAATCACAGAATCATAGGGGTTGGAAGGGACCTCCAGAGATCATCTAAGTCAAACCCCCCTGCCAAAGCAGGCTCCCTAGACCAGGTTGCACAGGTAGGCGTCCAGGCGGGTCTTGAATATCTCCAGAC
>JANHGO010005280.1:0-23364 GCA_024606505.1 Aquila spilogaster
GAATCCTGACTATTGCCACAAAAGAGATCTTTCTATCTATATTATTTGACTTAGCATTGCTGCAACACTCCATAGCATCTCATGCTAAAGGAAACGATTAGAAATGTTTTCTACATCCATGCAAACAGGTTAGGAGAGTGGAGGGTGTGGTAGTGGGAATCATGTGCCAAAACAAGATCTAAATTGCCTTGTTTATCTTTTGAATAAGTCATTTCAGGTCATGCAGATAACAGTGCAATCCCTTCTTTCCTTCAGCTGTATTTTAAACTTACTCTCTTTACTTAAGGGCAGGCACATAGGTTGCATCTCACTATTTCCAGTTTATTTGCACTGGAAGAGCATTACTTTCTTTTCTCTGGAGGTATTCAAGATCCACTGGGACTCTTTCCCATGTACCCTACTCTAGGGAGCTGCTTTAGCAGGGGATGCACTGGGGGGTCTCCAGGGGTCCCTCCAACCCCCATGGTTCTGTGCCCCTCTGAAAAGTTGTGGCTAAAAGTCCTGAGCAAACACGACAAAATGAAAGAGATGGATTCAAACATCAGGAGTCCCTACCAAAAGAGGCAACAATAGATTGCCCAACTCATGTATGTCTGTGGTGGGAGATGCTGCTGTCACTTTGCAGCTTTTTGGGTGAGGAACATGCCTAGCACAAGCTGCAATTTGTAAGAAAGGCTTTTTCACAGTGCAGTCAATAAAACAGCAGCAGAAGAATGTAATTGGTCTGGCTGTGTATAACAGGAACATGAACGTGCATACTGTATAAATGGTGTGGCAGGACCACTCAGCACTTTTGCCGAGTTTCTGAATGCACTAAATAAAACGAAATGACAGTGGTACATAACTGTCTGCACAGCAGCAGAGTCCATCAAAATCCCGCATCTTTATTCCATTTCTGAGAACATCTCGAAGTGCACCAGTGCCACACTGAGACAGATGCAGGAAAGTACAGTATGTATGGCTGGTAGCACTCCCTCACATATGGATACTCAGATCCAAAACAAACATTGAAATCCATGTGGGGCCTGAAAACAATAACGCAGCATTCACTGCTGCTGTCGTAGTTGGCCGTGTATGATTTCCTGGTGGAGTGGAGGGAGGAGTTCTCCAATTTACTGGTGAGATTCCACACAGTCCAGTTCAACGGATTACTCGATGTTGATTTTGGTAGCAGAAAGGTTAGGTACTAGGGTGGAATTAACACAGATTACTCTCATTGTAAAAAGCAGATGGGCATTTTAGGTGCACTGGTCCCACTGACAGTCCCGATTGGCAATCTTCCTTCAATACACTGTTTCCCCCTGGAAGCAGCAATAGTTACACACCTAAGGAACGCTGAGCATGTGGGTCAGGTCATCTGCGCACTCTCCAAACTCCCCCTCATTGCCCTAGGATAGTACCCCTCTATTTCCATTCTGTTAGCACTCAGGTCGCTGGCTCCTGTATGGGCCAGGACTGTGCTGTACCCAGGCTGCCTTCGGTAGCAGTGTGCAGGTTGGCTTTGTGCTCCCACCACTGGCTGCACTGAAGCAGTCATGGTCCCACTGTCCAATGGAGCAGAGCTCTAGGAAACGCCTGTGTGTGTCAAAACTCCCCACAGACTACAGCCACACTCTCTAACAGTGCAGATATCAGAGGGTTTGGGGTCACATTTTAGTTTCTGTCCCTAGGCAAGGGGCAAATACATGGCCACACAAGTGATAAGGAATAACACTTACATAAACAAGCATGAAGATGGAAAATAAAGTCTCTTTTCAGAACAGTTTGTGCTTTCTCAGTAAGCAACCACTCCTTATTTAACAAGAAAAAAGGTCACGTATTCATTCCTTTTTCAAAACTTCAGTCCCTAGAGCAGCCCTGTGAGATAAATCTTTTTTCCATGAGGACTGGGGGAGGCGGGAGTTCCAATGCCATGCAGCCAACCATCTCATGCAGAACATTCACTGCATGACAACAATAACGCGGAGCTGTGGTCAGTTCTGGTGCACAAAGCTCCTTAAGAAATCATGCAGTTTCTCACACTCATCTGCAGGTATTTAAATAAATATTTCTGAAAGGTAAAGTAAATCGGTGCCATCACCCCCTGCTCCAGTGCAAAAGACCAGAGCATCTGCTGGGCGAGCAGCACTCAGCCAACTCAGCACTCGCAGGGGTTGCACTGTAAGGAACATATCGTCACTGTGCTTTGGAGAGCCAGCCTGGCTGGCTGACAGTGCCTCATTGAAACTCACAGAGAACACCAACAAGTGAAAATGTTTTATGTGTGTTGTATAAATGTTTATAATAAAAGGTCATAATACATACAACCGCATTACAGAAACAAAAGGACTGGAATGTTTACATAGCGGCTTCATTGAGGAGGTGAGAACAGGTACTGAGGTACAGGGACTGCCAACACTAGTGCCGTTATTTCAGAAAGAAGGCCAAATTGTGGCACCCAGCCGGGGGGGGGCTCGCAGTGAGGACCATCCTGCCCTCTGCCACCAGCCCTTCTCCAGCAGCTCTCCGGAGCTCCCAGGGTCCGGCTATGAGACGCTCAGCTCAGGCTGGCAGCCAGGAGTCCCCACGCTCTGCTTGCAAACCAATTGCGCGGAACTAGAAGAGACAGCTGACAGAAGTGGACTCTTTGTCAAAAGAAGGCAGCTCCTTGGCAGGAGCTAGAAAAAGCGACACGTTGCCAGGTGCACGGGAGTTACCAGCACGGGGCTCCTGCAGCAGGCAGGCTCTTCGTGGGTTTGTTGAAGCCCCATAGCTCAGAGCTGCGAATCCATTTACAGCTCCGGGGAGAAGCCGTGCCCGCCGCCGGCAGCCTCGCTCTGTACCCCGGGGAGACGAGCCGCGACAGCCAGACCGCAGAGCAGAACACCCCACCACCGCCGCCGCCGCCCCCCCTCCGTCATGGCGGCCCGGGCTGGGGGGCGGGCGGCCCCGCGGGAGGGGCGGCGGCCATCGGCGGCCATTGGCTGGACTCGAGCCGCCGCAGCGCCCCGCACGGGGCCGGGGCCGCTTACTCCTCCTCCCGGTGCGGAGAATGGAGGCGCCGCCGTCACCGCCGCCGCGGGGTTTCTCGGACGAGCAGTTTCGGGCCGCCTGCCGGGAGCTCGGCCGCACGGCGCCGGGGCCGCCCTGGCAGCTCGTGGTGGAGAGCATGGGCGTCAGCATCTACCGGCTGTACGACGAGGTGGGCGGGCGGCGCGGCTCCCCGGGGCCGAGCCCTGCGGGGCGGGGAGCCGGGCCGGGGTTCGGGGTCGCGTTCAGGCCGAGCTCCGCCGCTGCCGCCCCGGCTCGGTTTCTCCCGGCTCTCTGAAAGCAGCTTGCAGCGTAATGCTATTAACTGCTGATGGAGAAAGCCGCTCTGCTGCTGCTGCTGTAAACACCGCTCTTCCGAACGGCGGTGAGCAGCGGCCCCGCCGTTAGTTAGCGGGGACTGCAGAGTGCGCGCAGAGCGGCCCGGCCCCGCGCATCCCCCGGGGCTGCTGTCCCCCGGGGCTTTTCGGTGGGCGTTGCTTCCCCGGCTGAGAGCTCCCTGAAACGTCGGACTCGTTACAGTTTTCCTATTGTAAAGGGAATTTACTGTCTGTGACAGTAAATTATATGGCTACCGGCTCTATTTTGTCCGACGTTGGAGGTTCTATCTATAGCAAAAAGTGTTTTAAAGTCCTGCGTTGTAAGCATATCTTTCAATAATCCTTGATCAAAAAGCATTTCTGGCGTTTCCAGCTGCTAAGGGGTGGAACACAAAAGCTTTAGAAACAAACAGTACGATGTAATACTTTGTGTTTCTACAGCTTTTACTCTGCTTAGAAGTGTGAAAGTGTAGTTTGTTCTAGGGAAAGTACAAAGCACTCAATTCTGTACAAAATCTTGAGGCACGCGCTCATAGCTTAAATCAGAGAATTACTGCGTGGCTTTCTTCTACCAAACAGATGAAGAGGAGCTGAAGGATGCAAAGCAGCTGGGAGTCTGCTGGTGAAGAGCTTTGTGTGTTGGCTGCAAAATTAAGCTTTCAGGTGTGATTTGTTAAGTTATAGTTTTAATAAGCTCTAGGGAAAGAGTGGAAAAAACTCCAACGGAAGAGCATCCTGATGATGCAGAAAAATAACTTATCTTAATTATTAGAAGAGGGAGGAGCCTGGTTTGCTGTAGCTCTGCCTTACGTGGCACTTAATGTAAGTACACGTACGTACAAGGTAACCCATATAGCATTCCTGATTATGGAATTAAGTACATCTAAGCTAAACCAAACATTTTTGAAGTACCAACACAGTGCTTTGGCATAGTTTGAATGTATACTGGTGGCTCTTGGTTCAGTTTCAGATGTGTTATTTTCAAATGTACCTCTTGTATAGATGGAAATGATGATGCCTTTTACAAGATGATATGAGTGTGAACAGTTCAACATTGAAGCGAGGGATTGATGCCTCAGTAGTACTACAGCAAAGATGAATAGCTTAAGCTTCTTGGACCCATTATCTTCTGCTACATTAAAACTTCATGCAGGGCACAAAGAGGGGAAGAGAAGAAAGATCAACCATTCGCTAACAGAACATAGTCTAATCCCTCCTCTTTCCCTGGGATCGCTTGAATTTGACTCTGAATACACTGTATTCTTAAAATACTCTCATTGTTTGTAGTTGTGAGCCAGTACTAACAATAGTACAACATTGCTCTATAGGCGCAGATGTAGTTTCCATATGTTAAGAGACACATAAAAAGCATTAGCGTTTGAGATATCCTGCACCCCACCCCTTCAGTGCAGGCAGCTTTCACAAAGAAAATAGCTAACAAATAATACTCAAAGCGAATATATGTAGTATGTTATATGTAAGCATGAATGTTGTAAAGCCTTCTTGTAACACAGCCTCCAGTATGAGCATAGCAAACTTGCAGAAAGACTTCTTCTGGGTCATGTAGTACTGGGTAACCTCCTGGAAATGAATGAGATCCTTATGCTCATTACATAGGGCCTGGAGACTCTGCCATAACAATTAAATGCTCATCTTCTGATATGCCTCGGTGTTGTCAGGGTTTAGTCTGGCAACTCTGGCTATTGCAGATGAGAAGAGGTGGGTACGTGAAGAAATGTCCCTTTGGAACTTCTTATGAAGGGTACTGGTGTAAGGGAAGGAACAACCATTGTGCTGGGCAGGTCAGCCTGTCTGGATTTATACTTTCATGTATAGATCAAAATGTCGAGAGGTTAAAGACTGAATCTTGCATTGTTTTTTCAACACTTGCTTTCACGGCTCCTGAGCATATTTGTAGTATGTGCCCCACCTAATTTCCTTCAGCTGTTCTCTCTGCTGCAGAATACTTCCCTTTCCTGTGTGACTTTTCCTCTCCCTATTCTGTTTCCACAGCAATCAGGACTTTATGAGTATAAAATCTTTGGTGGTCTTGCTGACTGTCCCCCAAAACTCTGTGCAGATGTCTATATGGATTTAGAATTCAGAAAAGAGTGGGATCAGTATGTTAAAGGTAAGCTGATCTAGGTGGTATAAAAGTCAGCTTTGTGTCCATGCTGACTCTTCCCACTAAAACTTTCTTCAAAGGTATTTTAAAGCTGTATTGTCCAAAGGCTTTGGGACAGACATTATCTTTTGGGATAAGGTTTTATACACAAGTAAACACAGACATGAAACAGCTAACATGTCACTGCCACATAGCTTCCTTTTGGAACAAATTCTTTCCATGTTGATTAAAGTGTGTAATTGGCATTGCTTGCGATGCTGGAGCACCTAGCAGCTTCTACTGTGGTGACTGTTATAATTCCTTAGTTAAATTTTAGTGGGTGTTCCATACGTTCTGTACATCTTTGCATATTGCAACAGGGGTTGGAAGCGTGCAACAGATTGCTCTCATTTCTTTTTCCAGAAAGCATTGGTTGTTCCCGGCACCTTTTACAATCAGGAATGTGTGAATCCAAAGAACAGTTAGTAATGTGGTGCTTTTGCAGAGAAAGGAATAACTTCATTTTGTATGGTTAATATTTTTGAAAGAGAGAGGGAATTGGGGCTGAGTATCCCAATGATGTTAAAACATTAAGTTGGTAGGGACAAGGCAATGATTTAACTGATGCAGGTCTCCAGTAATCAGTTTATTTTAAAGATGCCCCATTTTAATTCTGTGCCTAAAATGAGCTCAGGCCAATAAAACTGAAACGTGTTAAGCCTAGAGCAGCTAAATTGGAATGATTACTGGTAATGCCTTTAGCTGTACTTGTACAGAGAAACACTTATGTGGCTCACATCAGTACTTGGGCACAATTCAAAAGCTGCCTCTAAATTAGTAAATGTGTTATTTGTCTAGATGGGTAATAGCTTTCTTGTAGCAAAGGCCACTTTTCCACTAATGAAACAAAGCAATATGGAGGCGGGATCCAAATACACAAATGCCATTAAATTGGATATCAGGCATGTCATTTTAGCTGAAGTTACTTCAATAGTCTTTAAGTGTGTTTGGTAACGCCTTCTTTGAGAAAAGAAAGGAAGCAGTTGGGGGAAGCTACGCCCTTAAACTAAGAACTAGATAACGTTTGCAGAGCTGGCGTTTTTGTCCTTGCTGCCCTTGATATGTTCATCTGCAAAATCATACTTGTGTTGGCACTTCCAAGTACAGCGTTGCACACGTTTAACATAATGTTAAAGCTTTCCTTTTAGCTTAGAACTTGACACACTCCTTAGAGCTGTGCTTATGGTGAAATAGTGCTAGCTGACATTTTCAATGTAAATTACATAAGCTTGGTTTTTTTCTGCCTTCACACGTAGGAAGAAAAATGTGGAAGCTTCCATTCAGATTCTCCTTGCTCTTTGTTTTACTGTTTGTATTCCTCGTTGCTCTTACAGCTATACAGTAATGGCAGTCCAAGGAAGAGTTCTCTGCTCAACTACTGGCTGGCACTGAAATAAAAGTGAGACCAGAGTAGCAGTAGCTGACATTTTAGTTGAAAAGGTAACTGCTCCTGCACCAAGTGTGAGAGGAGCTAATCTTTATCCTCTGGTTCTGTTCAGCAAAACTTTTTATGAAGCCCTGAGTGGAGGCAGATACGAACAGGATCCCTGTGAGTACTTTAGAAGCTCATGCCTTGATCTCTTTTTGCCTCAGTTTGCCCTTGGCCTCTGAAATGTCCCCATCAGTCTGCTACTGCTGTTGCATTGCAATTAGCACCCTGGCTATTTCCAAAGCAATTCCTTGGATATCATAGAGATATCCATGAGAGCAGCACCTCTCAGCGGTGATGTGGATATCTGGGCCTGTGCTGAAGCTGCCAATTCAGCAGGGAAACTGTGACTGAGCTGTAGAATAGTGACGGAAGCACCACAGTCTCCTGTGGCATGAAACAAAGTGATTGGGCCTGAGCAGTATTGAAACTTGCTGCTCCTGTTGGAACACTGTCCTGACCAAGACCATACTTCCCAACAATTTAATGGTAGTAGTTGACTGCTAAAGTAACAAATACTGATTATGGAGAAGTCAGACTTGTGATATACTGTAGGTAGATGAGTCATTAGCTAACAGTTACATCAAGGTCTTAAAATCCGTGTTTTAGTCCCTTTGTATAAGGAAAGGTCTACAGTTAAAAATGAAAGAAAAGCTAATAAGCCAATACTCCAGTGACCTCTGCTGGAAAACGTAACACTGTGGCTTATTACAACAAGGGGAGTTTTAAGCAGCTGCTATTGCTCCATTCTGGAGAAGAGGAAATACTGTTTTCATGGATGACAGCTGACTTGCAGAGTATATGAATGGAAGTCTATTTCGGAGCATATTATTTGGGGAAAGGATCTGCCACTTTTGGCTCTCGCCTTAGCAATGAGGTTATTTGTCTGTTCTAGACTTATTTTCAAAACCACATGAAGTGATATGGCAGACCTGTGATAGCCCTGAAGGATATGTAGTACCTCAAACAGAAGTCTGTCCTAACGGAGAAGAGTGCTCTGTTGTTGTGAACCACTCGGTCTGAATCACAGTCTTTGTAGTTGAACCTGTGAAATGACCAGTCCCTGGAGAGGCAAAAACTCACTCTGGCTCAGGTCTGTGAATTATCAGATCCTTATCCTGATGATGGCAGTTACTGCCTGAAGAGAGTGTGCTATATAGTAGACAGTTCTTTAAACTCAGTTTTATGGTTTGATTTGAAATAATTTTTCTCCTCTATACCATACTAGTCCTATATGAGTACTGCCGTGTTTTAGGGACTGTTAGCTGTTTTTTCCCCATTCAGCTGCCTTCTGGTTGAGTTTCTAAGTAGACTGAAGGTGATATAACCGAAGCTCATAAACTGTTCAAGCTTCATGTTCACTGCTGTCTTCACAGACCACTGTGAACTTCCTAATAGCTTTTCTGAACTTCATTAATCTGTTGTGTAAGACCTCTTCAGGTGTTAGAAACCAGGACTTATTCTAGTTTCATGTTAACTCAATCATTTACAAGGATAATGACATGCTTGTGAAAAAGCATGCTCTGCATGTATGTGGTTCAGAGTAATACAGAATTTGCAGATGTGAGGAGAAAGCTTTGAGATGGAAAGGGTTTGAATGAAATAACTGTCTGAAAAGGAACTTAACTGTGCCCTCCTCCCAGAATTATTCTGTCCTTTTTTTCCTTTTAGCATCAGTGAATTGAGTAGTAGCAGAAAACCAGGCCACCTGTGTTTGTGCGTTTGGTTCCTGAACAATCCTGCTACAGATCTGTTTTAAGTCTTCTACAACTTTACATAGATAACAGTTTTGCAGTGGAAATGAAAAATATCTAATGACCTTTCTTTTCAACTCTAGAACTGTATGAGAAAACGTATGATGGTGAAAAGATAATCTACTGGGAAGTGAAGTACCCTTTTCCTCTCTCAAACAGAGATGTATCCTTTCAAGCCTTTTACTTTTTGTGGCTTTTACCACCCTGTCATCCAGAAATCCTGGCAATGTACTGAGTACTGCTCTGCTGCACTTGATCTAACTGTACGTGTGTCCTCCTGCTATATCAATATGTATAGCATGAAGAAGAGTGTAGGTTCTTCTTCCCACATACAACTAAATCTCACATAGCCGAATTAACCCTGTGGTATTGAGTCATGCAGAAGGGTGAGAAATAACTGGTATTTGCAATGGAATTCACCTGTCAGTTCATCATATGTCAAACTGACACTGCTTTGACATGCCTCCTCAACTTGGAATACAGTATGTCTATATTCGTGAATGTCAAGAGATGGATGTTGATGGGCGGAAGATCTGGGTTGTGTTAGCTCAAAGTGTGTCTGTTCCTCAGTGCCCTGAAAAGCCTGGTATTATCAGAGTTAAAAGTTATAAACAAAGTCTGGCAATTGAAAGTGATGGCAAGACTGGATCTAAAGGTAGGAGGTCAAAAAACTGTGATCATGTTGCCTAAGAATGTGTGCATTAACAAAAAATGCATGAAGAGGGAGAGTGGAGATTTTAAGCTAAAAGCAGTTACTAAAAATTGGATGTACTGAGCTCTAGGAGTGTTAAAAATGAATGAGCTACCCAACAAAGGTGTACTTGTTTTCCTACTAGTCAGTTCAGTTGAGTAGAGTTTGATGTTAGTTGGCAATTGCTTAATTCAGCAATGATTTAAGTATAATGTGTGATAGATTTATAGAAGACAGTGTTTTCCTAGAGAGTGGCTCCTGGCTGAGATTAGTCCTTTAAACACAAACTTAGAAAATAAACCAGGCTGCCTAAACTAGTTTGGAATAATATAAATTAATATTATCACTCTGAGCTCCCCAGAGATTAACTAGGAAATGTTATACTCATTTCACATTCCAATTCAATACGAGTTTGAGACTTTTTTTTTGGTAGAGGACATGGATCAAAACTGTTGTATGCAGTGCTTCAGTCATGTGCCTTGGCAGCCCCTATCACATGGTGTTAGGGCTATCACTCAAACTATGTCTGGATAACTTTCTGATGACTTCTCTCTCATCTCTAGTCTATATGTACTATTTTGATAATCCTGGTGGCATGATTCCATCGTGGCTGGTCAACTGGGCTGCCAAGGTAAGTAAAGGTTGATGGTGCAATTGCCTTTGGCTGCTTTGTTTTGAACCATCTATTCACTGCATCCAAACCCATCTGCATGCAGAGTAGAATATATATATACATATATATGTGTGTGTATATATATATATTTCTGAAATGGATGCATTCATCTTCCTAGCTCTGTGACAGTTCTGTTTGTTTTTTTAGAGGCATGCTGTTGTCTGCTCTCCTCAGAGCAGCTGTCTTAATATTCTTTGATTCCTATTGAATTCTGTGGAGTAGTTAACTGGGCAGGTAAATTTGTACAATAAAACAGCAAATCAATATTCCAGACCGTATGTGAACAGTCTTAATGTTTGCAAACTTCAGTAATGCAGTCTAGTCGTGTAGTATTAAACAAATGTCTGCTGCTTTGTACCAGATCTTAGAATTGCCCTGGATTTGTTTGAAGGTCTTGATTTATACAGTGGGAACAGTGATGATAATACAGAGTTGTTGGTTTTTTTTAATGCTTTATACAAAAGTGACCAATCTGCTTTTCTCTTCACAGAGTGGTGTGCCTGCTTTCCTGAAGGATATGCAAAAAGCTTGTTGTAACTATTCTAAAAGAGCATAGGTCACCTTTGATCTGAATTATTTAATTCCTACAATTCTGCACTTACAGAATGGCTATTAATTAACACACTGGATAAGATCTACCTCTAATATTGGAAAGAATTCTTGTTGCTGGTTTATGCCTTGAATCTTATTAGACCTTTGTTTCCCTCTCCAAGTGAAGAGTTAGTTACCAACAAGGTAATACCAACATTAGCTGCCTCCTTTTCATAGCACTTATATTCTGTCATGTTACCCATGCTTTGTTTGTGCTGATTGTCATAGGTCAGCTAGAGTTTTATTGATTAAAGCATTACATCCTTGGGCAAGAGAGAATAGTTTTTACTAGGAAAAATGTCTGAATTTGTACTGAAAATTCTCTGCATGTGTTATGTCTGGGTCTCTCTTTGTGGCCTCATGGAGTGACTTCTTACTGAAATTCAATAATACAACTTGCACTGCTTAGAAGGAAACTGTTGCTACCTGAATTTATCATACTTCAAATGGTCTTCTCTACTGAAGAATAAAAATAAAAAATAGCACATACAGGTGAATTACCTGAAGTCTGCAGTAGGGACTGGAACACTTACTAAGCTTCCTTGTGATGGCTTTAAGTCCAGATATAAAAGGATGTGTACATAAAGTGTTGCATTCACGTCTCAGTGTGCCTATATGAAAAGTATAAAGCATGAGCTGTGTCTAGCTAGCAAAAAAAGAAGTTTGCTTCCGTGGTTTATTTAACAGAAACAAATTACATCTTTGGAGTCCGCTCCCTTACTGACTGCTTGGAAAGCAGCTTGGACACCAGCTCTACATTGGTAATAATTTCAAACTGGATGCTTGTAACTGATTTAGAGATGCTCATTTCTCTGTGAATTAACTTGATAGGAAAGTTGTGATTGTTTTACATTTTTAATGCTGACATCAAGAATGAAAATGTTCATTTTGGATGGCAATCCACTGGAAGCACAACTAAGCAGGAAATTACATTTGCAGCACCTTTGCAGGGAGAGGACGGAGTTCAGCAACATTGAAGAGGTAGCGTCAGTCTCAGGGATTGAAAATACTTTGCATCTTCACTAAAACTAATCTTGTTGCTGAACAAATCTCGTGATGGAGTAAGTTTGTATTGTTAAAGAAGAAATGGTTGAAGTCATTGCCTTTATACTTTGTGTAAATGTTTTCAATAAATGATTACTGTATCCATAGTGTGTTTTTTTTTCTTTTTAGTTTCTCATGTTTAAGATGGGCCATGCTGGGCAGCTCACAGTGACAGCCTGATGTCATGTGCTGTTTTATGTCTAAAGCACTTCTGAAGAATGAGTCGGATTCATGAGAATTCCATGTGTTCTGACAGCAAACTTCTGAGCAGTTCAGGCTTCTTTTTAAGAGTCTGACTTGGAGACTGTTACTGAATTGGATATTATGGTACAGGACAACTCTCAGTCCACTTTGAATTCAGCTGTTGCAACGTTTTTATTTTTTTCCAGCAGATGAAGAACAGACACCAAGAGAGCGTAGTATTTCTGATTCTTTGTGAGGAAAAACTGTCCTCTCTACTAAAGGACTATAAAACCTCTCTATCTGCAGTGTTAAACTACCTTGAAACACAAAGTTTACAGAAAATATGTGCCCAGTGAGCTGAGTAACTGCACAGAAATTAATTATATAGAGAACCGTTAATTTTCATTATTTTCTCCAACTATTCCATAATTTTGTTTCTTCTTTAATAGAAGAGGGAGGAAGTGGAAGCTTTTTGTATTCATAAATACATGATTGCCTCCTTGTCATTCTTATAGTTACTTATCAGCAAGATGTAGTATGCATTTGTCTGCAGTGGACTGAAATATTAAGACTGAGCATTCAAGGGGCTGAATGGCTCCATTGTCAGCCTTGCTGAAAACTTGATTTCCTACAGACCTCACACTGAGACTGTAGAACACACAGCATTTGCTCACGTGCCCTTATTGGAAGCCTTTGCACAGGCAATTTCTTGTGCTGTATGCAACTTTCCAGATTAAAATTCACATTTGATTAAACAGTAGCTACTGGAAACAACTTTTCCTTTATTCATACTAAGCAGTGAAGTGAGATAAATACAACATCAGATCTTCTGTTAAATTTATATCCCTATTGTCTTTCATAGTGACATAAACACATAGTGGCACTCCATTCAGTTTATTTAAGTATTAATTACTTCACCTATCTTGTATTGCCAGGGAAGAAAAAGCTATTGCAGCTTTGTGTGGTGTGACTTCTTGTCTAAATGACCAGGAAAAAGGAAGAGTTGGTATTGTGAAGCCTTCAGATGCAGAAGACACATTCCAAAAACATTTTATAGCTTCATTCACAACTGATTAATTTTTGGTCTCGTATAAATTATACTTACATAATGAACTTTTCTGGATAGCTTGAACAGAAATGTATCTGCTATGACAGTTGTGCACAAATGCCGTATACAAATGTCAAAGAATGGCACCCCCCTCCCACGCTGCTTGTTCACATAGCTCCTGAAGATTAGCTTGATGTTGCCACCAACTTGCCTACAAATGGAGTTCAAAGTTTGTGCTTTCAGAATGAACTGTGGTGAACGTAGCATTGTTTGAGAAAAAAAGAATGAAAATCTTCCATTAGATGATGACTGAGCCTCTCATTTTAAATATCCTGTTCCAGTGAGCAGAGCAGTGGGAACCAATGAAATTTTCATGATAGTCAAGTAGAACTAGAAAGCTGCTGTAGTTTCTGGCAGTATATCAACGTCAGATTTAAAGCTCGATGATCAGATCCAAAGCTCACTATGAGTTATAGAAAGTCTATTCTCCTACATAAATCTTGTTTTAAAATCACAATCTCCTCTAAAAACCTATTTTTACAATATTGCTCTGCAAAAGAAGTTGTTCATTTTTGACATTACTGCTCACCCACCTCCTGTTTCCATGATACTGGAAAATTTGCAGTACTTTGTCCTGCCAAAACACGTATGAGAAAATGGATAGCCCTCCACCCTTCAAGTTATTATTTCATGACGGTGACAGCAAATGGCTCTGTTGTAGCAGAGTAAATACAAACCATTCTTCCACATCATATTCTAGTTGTGCAAATCCATTCTTTCCATATGATCTCTGTAAAACTATTGTATTTGAGTTGGAAGGTTAAGTAAAGGAAAGATTCTGAGTAACCCAAAGTCAACACAGTGAATGATGTCAGATGTGCAGTCTCTAGTTCTGCCTCTCAGAAGATGATGTGTAAAGGGAAACACAAGTTGTCTTTGCTCAGGAAACATCTGGTTGATATTTTATTTCTCAAGCAGGTCATTGGCTTTTTATAAATGAGTGGAACAGAAAAATGTGGGAAGATACGGGGATAAATGTAGACTTCTGATATTAACACTCACCAGTAGGCTACTTATCTTCCCACCAGCACTTCTGCTCTCTTATTGTTAGTCTTCCATGTATAAAGAACACTTTCAAATGAGATCTAAGTGTATGTAAATTCTGATCAGCTGAGAGTAATGTCTTCTTAACATGGATTTGCCTTTCTCCAGACAGGAGGATAATTTATAACCAAATTTACTGCCCCACTGTAGTATTCTGATCAGAGGAGAGCACTAGACTTCCAGACAGTTTCTTCCTTTTTCACTCCTTTCCTCAAGCTTAAAAGGCACTGGAAACCTCCATACAAAAACAGAGAGGAAGACTCATGGCAAGGGGTAAGTTATTACAAATCTAGATGGACTACATTGAAGATAAACGTTCTTCGAGGAGAATAACAACACAAATCTCTATAGCAAGACAAGTCATGTAAAAATGATTTCAGACCACTCTGGCTTGGAATTGTAGACCTAGGAGGAATCCTGACCAAAACAGTAAATCAAATTACTGTTTAAGCACTCCTAAAGGTTTTCTTCAGCTGCCAACTAACATACGAATTAGAATTACATATGAACACATATGCATTCGTAAGAGAGAACATCATATTTCCCTATTGATTTAGTATTTCCTGTTCTTTGACTGTAAAGCATTATTCTCCAAATTACAAAAGTCTCTTTAGTCCTGCTGTGAGACAGGAACATGTGAAATGGGAACAGCTTTCCACCAGAAACCTTAATTTCCAAAGTAGGGAGAGCTGCATGCTATGAATAAGTGTTTCATGGAACATACCATAATAAATAATTATATTGAATGGCCTTGAGCATAGGTATTAATATTATCCATGAGAAAAACTGCCTTTATCCTAGCTGTGCAACTATTTGAACTGTAAGGTGTTCCTACACTTCAAGCACAAGTAACTGTAACAAATATTTAAGTGATTTTGTTTCTATTCCTTTCTCTGTCTTCATTAGAAAGAGATCATGATGCTGAAAGATCCAGTTTTTGCCCCAAACTCACTTCTCTTACAGAGTTTCTCTACAGGGAAACCCTTGAGAATGAATCATTTTCATAGATTGTGTTGTTCCAGTTTTGGATTGTAGCGGTTCTTCCAAGAGATTCTATAACACATAAAGCCAAAGGTTACACCCACATGCTGTACGTACTTCAAACAGGCGCCTGCTGTTAAGGTATAAGGCTCACTGCATTTCAGTCTAAGCATATCTCGAAAGGTTTTAAGCCTTTCTCTTAACCTTGAGTTGTGGGAGTTTTGATTTTTAATACCCCTAGTGCACACGCATATCTTCCAAAGCATGACAGAAATTGTGTGTAATTGTTTGTAAGTGGATGTTTCATGTTCAGCTGCAACTTGGAGTTATGGTTTAAGAGTGGGTTTTAAACATTTTTATTAAGACCAGACTGCTGCTTTGCATTTTAAAAGTTAAAGCATTTTCTCAGTATGGAAGTCATATAATTGAGTTGTTTATTTGAACAGAGAGCATGATCCCAGAAGAAACCAAAATTGCCTGTCCAACCCATTTACCCTGTGAAAGGCTCATATGATGTTGTTCACCTATTGAAATAAAAACAAACAGTAGGAACATTTCTTCAGTAGGAAATTACATTGACACTGAAAAGGTCTATTGTCTGAGAGCACAAGGTGGGCATGAGAGAAAGTACATTGCCTTCCAATGTTTTGTTGGGTTTCTTTGTAACACAGGGATAAACCGACCCTCAATAACACTGAAGGTACAATTCTAGGAACCATGAAGTGGAGAGCATTACCACTAACAAATTAGTTTGATGAATGCACTACAGTGAGAGACAGACAGTAATTTAGAAAAAGGACTATGAAATCCATTTGGAGCAAAGTAGAGAATAAGAGTTTAAAAAGTATTCTGAGGACCCGTAGAGGTCTTTCAACAAAGAAAAGCCTGGAAATACCTGGCAGACCACCAAATACAATTACAGGCATCACAGAATACTAATGACTCCTTCTCATGTATATTTTACACGTACAGGTATTTAACCTATCTTTCTCAGACTGGTTTTTTTCCCTTAACACTAAATTTCTTTACTTTTGAGTTTATCTTGAAAATATGATTTGAGTGGAGAACTAATACTTTCCTCTGCATCTTTTTATGATGGCGAGACATCAGGATATTTTATGACAAAGTAAGGAAAGGTTTTTCTCTACAGTGATGATAATCAGCAATGAAACAAGTTGCTCAGAGAGACTATGAAGCCCCCATTTTTGGAGATACTCAGAACTCAGCCAGTCAAGGCCCTAGGTAATTTATCTGACTTTGAAATTAGAGCCAACTTCAAATTTGGGACTGCACTGAACTGTGGGTTAGACCAGATGATGACACAACCCCCATGTATCCTTTCCAAGCTGAATTATTTATTTAATAATAACAAATCCAGAAGGTTATAGCACAACTCCTTCCAAGAAGGTAACTGTAATGCTATAGCACAAGGGAAAACACAGCAATGATAGCAGAGTAGCAAAGCCCTAAGCTACAGCAAGTGAGGATAAGCTCAAATAAAGCAACTACAGACACAGAAACAAAGGGAAAATAATCTGCTTACCCTTGACAGGCCTCAGGTAGGCAGGGACCTCCAGCAAGATACCCTCACCTCCACTGCCAGCCCTTAAATGAGGTCTCAGAACCTCATTTAAGAACATTCCAAACACTCAGGTGCACTGCATGTACCTGAGCTCCCCCGGATTGGCCCTGCCTTCCCACCAGGTGCTCCATCACTGCTTCAAGCCGTGACTTAGCATTTCCACTACAGCAACTTCATTTTCTAAGTACTGTTAACAAACTGACTTGAATAAGCTAAATTCATATGATACACAGTGAGATGCACAAGTATACGAAAATCCTGTAATCAAGATCTGTATTAGAAACAGGTATATACACATTTCTGACATGATACTTGTGGTAAGATTGTCTTATTGTTTTCATTTATTATTTTAACTACAATCATTGGTTGGAGTTAGGTGAAAGTCTGGGAAATTTAAACTAAATGAAATGAATTTTGCTAGTGAAACTTAATATTGTAATAAGTACACTACTGAGTGAAAACACCATGATTACTTTTGGAAGAAGAACAGCAATGACAGAAAAACTGAGGCTGTGCTGCAACTCAGAAACGAGTTATTGATGCCAGTTGTTACGCTTCATTTCCTGTTGCATCCAGCAGCTGTAGATCATATGTGAAAGGTTAAAGCTACAAAAAAACTCAACTGGGCAAAGTTGTGATGTAATAAAAAAACAAGATGAAGTGCAGATTCAGAATATCTAAGCATTCTAGAAGATCCTGCAGCTTTACCTTGATTATAATGGCACATAATTTTTCAAGAGAACATACTGAGCCCAATAGCACTCACAGAATTATAGCCTCTGAATTATACTCTTTTTTTTTTTTTCCTGGATAGGAACATATACAGAATCAAATTTAATTGAAATTAAATTGATATTAAGGGTGTATTTTTAGGGTTGGTGAGTGGAGTCTTCTTTACCAGACCTGATTCTCATTACCAGCCTAATTCAGTATTTAGCAACAGAAGATAAAGAAATACTGTATGGATTCCATAGCGGAGTTTCCTATACCTGGTCAAATGGCTGATACTTCCAGTCAGTGTTTTCTGGTGAACACAACATCTTTTATTCTTACACACTTTTTCCTTTCCCTTCCCCCTCCAGTATTGTGTCAACATTTGGGATGAGCCCAAATCCTAATGTGTGATCCGACCTTCTGACATCTTAGCCAGTGAGCTACCAACTTAGCCTTGCCTCCTGCTCTGGAAAGTAGAGCATAAACATAATACTTAAGGATCTTAGTCTGCTTACCTATTACTTTTGAGCCTGTCAGTTCTAGTGCATTTTACTGTATTATAAAATTCCTGAATGCATTTTCATTCTGCACGAGAAATAAGATCTTCAGTTAATAGACTTAAGATGGCAGATACTGATTACATGAGGACACTGAGAAACAAAACCCATGTGTTCTGATCCAGTAGATGATACTGCTAAATTGGCATCCTCATTGTCTTACGCAATGACCTTGGATACACAGTCTGATGGGTCAGCTGGCAGAAACTGCAAGCATAGGATTATAGAGTCTGAAATGTGGCAGAAGGGTAGGAAAACAAAAATATCTACGCACAGAAAAGTATGCATGTGAAGTAAATGAGAGCAAAGCAGCACCTGGAAAAGGGCAATAAATAGAGCTTGGTAGTGAGGAAAGACTACAGGAAACTGAGTACCCAAACAGAGTAGAACCAGGAAGGTATATCAAAGCATTAGGAAAGGGCCACAGATACAGCATAACAAACAAGGGCACCACTGGGCACACGCAGCTTACTGATCTGTGCATACTACAATAGCAGGGATCTGGGGAAATAGAAGCAATGTGGATGCAGTATCATTTTTTTAATCTGAGAAGTCACGTCAGCATTTTGTTTCCTTTTTCCTGATGCTTTCCTGATGTTTCACTGGAGGTTGGAAAAAGACCAGAAAAACTGGAAAAAAAAAAGTGATATGGTTTTAAAAGTATGTATTTTGCTAATTCATGCCATTCAGAGGCTAAAATACAGTTCTAATAAAAAGTAGCATGTAATCATTCTACTCCAGACTTGGAGGCGAAGCACGTACTGAGTTGGGTGTGTTAGTGCCTAGGAAGGACCCTCCCTCAGGTCTACAAGAGGATTCAGACATTTACATAGAGAGGTAAATTCTTTTGTGGATATTATATGGAAATTTAATCAAGAAGTTTCACTGAATTCAATGAATCAGAAACCTCAGTGCAATACCTTTGAAACTACATTGGTAGTGCCACATCTCACAGCTCTGTAGATAGGAAAGACATTTGAGTGTTGGGCCAAGAGGAACACCCTGAGGTTCAACAAGGGCAAGTGCATAGTCCCAAACCTCCAGAGGAATGACCACACACATCAGTACAGGTTATGGGCTGACCTGCTGGAAATGAGCTCTGCGGAGAAGGACCTAGCTGTCCTGGTGGTCAGCAGGTTGGCCATGAGCCACCAGTATGTCTTTGCGGCCAAGAAGGCCAATGGTATCCTGGAGTGCATTAAAAAGAAAGTGACCAGCAGGTCAAGGGAGATTATTCTCCCCCTCTACTCTCACTCTCAAATAAATATATGTAAGTCACTTTATATGCCACCACGTAGTTCATGGTAAAAGTATAAAAAAGTTTGCCTTTAAAGAGATATATATTGTAAGGACTCTTAATGAAAAAAAAAAAAAGAGGGAGAAAAGGAAGTGTAAAAGTTAAGTGACTTACTGGTTCTGCTCATAAGTATCAGTTCTGTCTGAAGGATCATGGAGTAAGAATGGGATGGAATCCTCATTGAAGCTGAAATGAAACAAGAGGATGTGACTTAATATTCAGTGGTAATCATAACTAACCCTTGCTTTCAATCCAATTTGATGAGGGCTTATATATTCATTAAATCAATCACAGATGTGTACCATTCACGTAAATGCATCTATCATATCCATATCAGCACGTTACTAACAAAAGCTTCTGGGTCAAAAACATGAGAGCATTTGACAGTTTACTGTTTTACGTCTGTTTTGGACAATAAGAACATAGAATCATGCATGGCTATGTCAAGTTACATCTAATGAAATCTCAATGCAACACTACCTACAGTTTTTTTTTTGTGCTATGCCATTGATATAAGTCATATTTCTAGTTTTTAATGCAATTGCATGATGATAGATTTGGCTAAATGTGATATTCATAGAGCTGCTCGATTTTGCCGGTGTCTGAACTAACAATATCTGCAGTTTTCTTGGCAGACACATGCAGAGTATAATAGGCTTACCCTTGCAAGAAAGTATGCTGTATTCAGCACACAAAATGTGTTTGTGGTCAGCTTAGATCAATTCAGACTGTAGACCAAAACAGACTCAGAAAAAAAATCTAGTTCTATTTTGTGCTTGGTTTACATTTCTCAAGGTAGATAACTAATGACACAGTGAATTGATGATTTCTCTGGGAAGTGTAAGAAGTTACTGCCATCTAGTGCTATGAAGTAGGCTCAGCCTATGTCAGATAACAAATACAATATTTTAATATGATGTGGGAACATTAGCTAAAAGGGTTATGTTCTTATCAGTTGATCTGTGAAGCCAAGGATACAGTTGAGTGACACAGTGACTTTTGGTCTGGCCCTGTGTTCTGTGCTCATTTTAAATGGGGTAAGATTGCAACAACAGAAAAGCTCCAAAATCAGAAGTGAAGTGTGGTAGAAATGGTTTTGAGAAAGTCTAAGTGAAGACTATTGGTTTCAGAGACAAGATTAGAAGAGCGGTGTGGCTCAATAAGCCAATAATCTCTAGCCAGGATAGGGCTGTCTTTGTCTTTATTGAATAAGAAATAGCAGAACTCTCAGATGGCCTACAGATGGTTTCCTATTAAGATTTTCCTAAGACCACATGGTAAAAATTTGTCAAGATTTGAGACTACGGCAATTTCTTCATCGAAGTTCAGAACTTTGACTTACAATGAAAAGAATATAATTAAGATTTTTGTGTTTGCTCGATGAGACCGGCTTCTGGATCCTGACAGGATGCTTGGATGGAAACGATGCATTTTGAAGGAAAGGCTGCCAAAGGAAAAACATGTTGAAACTGTATGGACACTGAGCACTGTTAGGTAGTACACAACTGAAAGAATTTCAGTTGTCAGCACCGAGTATCTTGTCTTCATTGAGAACTGTAGTTTTTACTTGTGCAATAGTAGGAAAGTTAAAAGTAAGAAAGGAAATATTAGTGTGGAAATAGTTCAAAACTTATCAAAGTTTAGGAGGCTCTTGATTTGAATTTTGGGGCAGCACTTCTAATTGTGTAAAGAGAACTTCAGCTTTGGCTTATGAGTAGCATAAAACAATGCAGAGTTCGATTATTTGCAGGAAAAGACTGATGTTGAAGGCTTCTCCGCATTCTGTCATTTAAAACTCACCACTGTTTCCTCAGATAGAAGTGCTACTCAGGAACTGGAAAGGTTGGAATAATTATTTACTAACTATGAAAACATTTGGAAGAATTCCCTCAGCTATACCCTTCTTTTTTATAATATATTTCATATCCTATAAAGTACAAATTTAAATAAAAATCTGAAGTTTTAAAAGGATTCAAATATTATTTTTTTCAAATGTGGTTCAAAGTAAAAATGAAAAAAATATATTATTTCTCAGATCTTTATTTTGGATTAAACCTGTAAATTCTTACCTATGCTTTCCTATTTACTGAAGCAACAGAAGAATATCCTCACGGTTTGTCCCACTGAGATTAAGTAGTTTAATAAATTGTACAGCATATCAAAACATATCTTAAAATCCCTTTCTTCCATTGACAGAGAATGAAATCTCACGCCAGGTTGTCACAAACAAGATTATGGCAACCTCTTGGTATAATCAATTTTACATTGTTTACATGGCTGTCTTGATTTCTCTATTTGGTGAAAGTCTTCTATAAGAAGTCTTTTGTTCCTAGTTAGTAGAACTACATAACTTGCAATTAGAGTAAGAGTAATTTCAGAAGGGCATATAGAAAAGCAGCTCATTGAGGTTCTTTTGTGATAGTTCAAAGCAAATCTTTTTCTATTTCTAGCCACTTCTACTTGCAATATGCAATAACCCACAATAACAACTAGCAAAATACACTTCAGTCCAACTCCATCCTATAGTGAATGGAATGCTAGAAACAGTAAGATCCAAGTCAAATTTGTAACATTTGTTTCTTGAGTTTAATAAAAATACCAAACAGGAGTGCTGGTGAGATCTACAATAGCCCTCTGGCATTATAAGAAGCAGATTACAGATGAAACGTTCATTTCCTTTCACCTTGCACTGGAGAACCCTCTTATATCCTTTATGAAACAACAAAAACAGTGGAATGCTGTGGGCCATTTTGCACTGTTGACTGTGAGAACAACACAAAATGAATCCCAAAGCGGTATGCTTTGTAAAAATGGAAATGGGTTTGCTGTTTGGGGTATCTTTTAGTGTTTCCCTACCTATCCCTTTATCATCCAGCTTGTAAGTCATCCTCACTGTTTCAGTGACTTCAGGAGCTAATCATTACCTCTTCAATTTATTATCAAAGGGCATAGCCATGATGTATCTATAAATGATCCTCTTGTAAAAAAAAATAATGCAAGATAGGTCCCTTCCTCCCTTTTCTGGTTCCTCTCCCATCTTGAAGTACATTCAAGACGTCATTCATGCTCATCAGAGACAAAGCTTACCCCTTTCCGGGACCAGTATCCACTCACATCTTCTAGCATCTTCCAAAGATGTACAACCAACAGCGTAGGCTAAGAATGAGGTTTATTACTGGAATTCCTTGTGCAGCACAAACCCACACAGTCAGTAACTCAAAGCAGGCTTACAAATCTCCTGGCACTGCAAAAAATATATCTCACCCCAGGCTACCAAAGAGTGAAGAAAGTACTGAAAATCCTGCCCATTAGCTTTTTATTTTCTTTGCAATGTGCACAACCACCTCTCCAAATAAAGTGAAATGTAGATATTTCCCACTGAAGAGAAACTATTTATTTTTCCTAAGTTCCGATCAAAATAGGCTTGATGCGCATTAATAGAAGAGTACAGCTTTCAAGTCAAACAATTTCCTTTCATTGCAACCACAGCAACAGAATAAGAACCTGAGTAACTAATGAACCAAAGTTGGGAGCTTTTAATGATGACTCTGAAACTGCCTTTGTTCTGTGACTTTAATGTAATGATAGGTATGACCCAAAGAGAGGCCACTGTAGCATGCAGGAAACAGCTCTCTTCACAGGTCGGACTTAGTTACTAAACCAGCTTCTAGAAGGGACTGACAACTTCACAAGATTAAAGGAAAGGCCATCCCATCAAGGAAACAGAAAACAAGTCATCTATTCCTGAAGAAACAGCAATGCTATACGAATCCATGGGACCTTTTTCTACTTCCTTTTTGCAAAGATGAACATCTTTCTCCTACAGTGTGAATGATGCAATATAAACTAGGCAACACAATGGTAACTGAAAAAGCTGATCCAAAAGAAGATGCCAGCATGAACAGATTAAGCTTGAGAAGACAATTAAGCAAGGATCTAACTACAAAAATGAAATTGCTGGCCTAAGGTCTGAAAAAGCAAACAGAAAATCATAACTGCTGGCTCTAAACTCTGTAAATCCTTCCGACCAAGTATGAAGAAATATCCCTATCTGAGACTGAAAAGATGGGGCACATTACAATGGTAGGGTGGTTTTCCCTTTAGATTATATCAAAATATTTGATGGGAATGATTTGTGGCATGGGAAAGTTTGCTCTTGTCACAAGGGAAAGAACTACTAAAAAGGCAGCCTTGGATTAGATCGG
>JANHGO010005281.1:0-23357 GCA_024606505.1 Aquila spilogaster
CTGGGGGGCCGGACTTTCCTGAATGTTGGTACTGGACACCAAATAATTTTTTTTTTTTTTTTTTTTTTTTTTTTTTTTTTTTAAATCCTGGAAAACAGACTGATGTGAGAGCAGCAACATGAGCTTAAGGAAATTTTCAGTGGGATCATTCAGTGTTTTTCTCAAAAGCTCATTGTGTATTTGGACTCCCACCTATGTGATCAGGGATACGTGTAACCCAAATCTCTGCAGTATCTTTCAAGGGATCTTGGTTAGTATCTTGGATATCTAGATGTATTTCTACCAGTATAGAAATTTTCTGAAAATTTATAACCATCTTTCAACTTTCTAGATTAAATTAATGAAGTACTTTACTAATGGTAAAATCCCTCTGTTCCTGTACTACCTGTCTCTTTCCTCCTCCTTCCTCTGTACTAAACCTGCCTCCTTGTGGAAGATGCTTGATAGACCATTGGAAAGGAGAGGGATGGCTTCTCTTCAGCCAAGCAGTAAAACACAAATACCAAACAACAGATCAAAATGTGAATTGTTTAGCGGAAGCCCCTTTCTGTGGTTGAAGCTCTGACTTTGGAGTCATACTTCGTTAGCACCTTGAGGCACGCTGGTATCTTAGCACAGCGTATCTTCCCCATTGTGTGTTGCTGCTTACATCATTTCACAAAGACTGGGAATAGCAGTGATCTTTCCCAAAGGCCCTCTAGTTTGAAGCAATGAAAGCTTTTTCCCCCTCGGAAAATTCAATAGCCAGGAACCTCACAGTATTCGGAATAACTTCTAGCGATATTATTGTAACACTGAAAGGAAACAAAGAAGGGGCATATATTATTTTATTGGCTACCAGAGAAAAGGTTGTCTTTAAAAATATATGTGCCTTTTGCGTATGCTTTGTGACAGACATACAGCCTGAAGACTGGCATGTGACAAGGGGAAATCAATAAAAAATGCATAATGATATTATAAATATTTATAGAATAGCTAGATGAGTATAATATGACAGGGAGAAGCCAAGAAGGCTTTTGGAATAGCAAAATGGTGCTCTAAAGTATATTGGAATTCTTCTGAGTTAAAATGGGGTAAAAAGGCATTGCATAGGCTGTCAGAGACGTTCACAACACCTTTGATTAAAGTCCTTTCTAAGCAACCATGAGAAAAGCTTCGTCAAAGAAGTGCAGCTAAATAATTGTTGGAAAGCAGAGAAGGGAGAAGGGAGAAAGTTTTCAGAAAGGATGAGGTTATTCACTGATGGTCCCAGTGGGACTTGTAGGGATTGTTGATTGATTTGCAGCCCAGGAAAGTAAGGAAATGGTTCTCTGTTTCTGGCAGGATTAAAATGATCCAGCTTTATCCAAAGACTAGGAATTTTTGAAGTCTGCTAGAAGATTTTTTTTTAAACTGTATTTTTGCATATAACTGGCTGTTGATGTAGCTGTGCACCTGTTAATACATACGTCTGTAAATTATGCCTATAAGACTGCAAGGTATATAAGCAGCAAATAGGAAAACAAGCAGGTAAGCCTGGCAATGAACAAATGTGGTTCCCTAAATGCAAGTAAAAATTTTCTATAGTCATGCTTCTGTCCTCCTGTCCTGTAGAAATTAGGCCTTACTGCACGGTTAATTCCTCTACAAGAGGACTTACATTGTGGGACTTGGGTCCGTTAATTCTCCGTGTTGATGTAAACATCAAGAATAAGCTGGAGGTTTTATATGGAGGAATTTATTCTTTTCTGCTTGTGCTGCAGATGGGTGAAATTGCTCAGTCTGCAAAAGCTGCAAGAAAAGTAGATAATGAAAGAGAAAATTATACTAAAAATGGAAGAAACTGTGCAAGAGACCAACTTGTTCTGCCTCTAACAAAAGGTCAACAAAAGCTTCTTCAGTGGAGATAGCCATATCTGGGGACAGATTATTTTCACTGCTGAATTTTGGCTTACAGAATTCTCTTTCCCGTTAGTCCAAAGAGAGCACAATTTTGTTAATGGTTGGGTCAGGGTGCTAATTATCTGTGTGAAAAATGGATGGGCAGACAGTCCAGGAGATAAATGGTTCCTAATTTGTTAAGGGCTTTTAAAGATAAATGGCCTTGAAGTAGATTTGTTTTCAAACGAATAGCCAGTAGAGTGCTCATGCAGTGGCACAGTGAGCTCTCATCAGTTTTTCTCAGAGTGATGGATGTTGCATATTCTGTCTGTTGACGTGGTCTTTGCCATCAGAAGTCCCAATTTATTAATATTTTTTAGGGCAATGGTTGTAAATTATCGCGGCCCAATTTTATTACTGTGTTACATCTACTGAGGACCGAGCCCTTTGTGCAGCTTTATATTAACTCAGTGAGTGCCATTAAAATATTGACATTTAAGCTCATTTTGGTAGCATTAATCATAGCATTTTATCATGCATTAATTGCAGTGGTTTGAAATGACTGGAACACGTTCACTTTTCTAAAAGCAGGAGAAACAATAATTTCCATTTCTTCACTTTTTCAATCCATAACTGTGCTTAAAAAAAACCAACACACCAAACAACCCAAAACACGCACCACCACCCCTCATAATTGTGTGTGCTGGGGCATCTCCCTCTTTGCTTCTTTGCAATAACTGGACAAGTAAGAGCCAGCACCTCTTACAGGCCTCACTGGAAGCTCTTGGAATTGTCATCTCTGAAAAATCAGCCTCTGAAGTCTCGGTGTGGACACCTACAGCCAGGCCTTGGCTTCAAATACATATCTCAATATATAACAAGAGTCCTCCTGATGTGCAAAAAAAGTTAAAAATCTAATGTGTTTTCATATGCTGATACGGCTTAAGGGTTTAAAACAAACACAGAAACGCCTTTCATGGTTCAACAGGAGGAAAAGGTTTATAGCACCTGTGTCTATTTGTATTATATCAGTAAAAGAACCTGTGATGTTTGCCAGCTCTCTTCAGTGGAGGGCACCACTAGATGATGATGTTTAAGGAGTTGGCAGCCTTTCTCACTTAACCATCATTAGGAGATCTGCTGCTCGGGTCTCATTTTGCAAGGCAGCTGGAAATTGGCACTTAGTTTGAATGTATTGTTTTCTACCTTTCTCTTAAAGTTCAAGGACAAGACAAAACTTTTCAGACTACACAAAGAAAACGATTTTTCTCACTTTCCTTTGTTTACTTGGTCCTCTGACCTCTCCATTCTTTTCTAAGTAAATTTATTTCCCTGTATATACATGAATTAGAGGTGTGGACCATGTCAGCAAAGATGCAAGGGGAAGACATGAGGAAAGGTATTTGAAAGCACAACACAGAAGATAGCTGTGATAAACATGTAGACTTTTTACTGGAGTAAAAATTATCTAGGTCTTCAGTAGTGTTTCTCTTGATACTTAAAAAGGAGGGCAGTACCGTTATTTCTGTTGTAGGGAACTGAGGCATAGAATGGGTCAGTGGAGAAACCCTAAATCATTTGAAAGGCGAGATGCAGTATAGTGGTGTCTCAATCTCCTAACCTTCAGTTCATGCTCCTAACCATGCATTTCATTTGTTTTTTTAAAGATTGTCCCCTCCCTACTCCCACCTCAAGATGTTCCTGCACCTACAGGACTTTCACCACCTGTATTTTCCCTGGTAACATCATATACCTTAAGCCGCAGCTTTTCCTGTAGTCTTCTGCCTCCTGCTATACTGGATCTGCCTGAAAGACTTTCTAGTGATAGAGGTTTTCTTTTTTCAATTACAGTGGCTTCATGTGACCAAATAATAATTCATTAACCTGATTGCCTAAGGCTATCAAGCTCCAGGGGAAACTTGTATTCCTATATGATTGGCAAGATAATTAGGAAGTGAAATAATGCCAATCCCACCGCAGGCAACTGTCATAAAATTTACGTATTTACTCTTTGAAAACAAAGTGTGTCATATCATAAATCTTTTTACTTTAAGTCTTTTATATTTGTAGGTTTATTATCAACCTTCACCATGGACGTATGGCTAGGGCAGGAGGCTTTAGTAGCCTAATCAAGTTGGATCAGTTCAGCTTGCTGGTAAATCCTCTGAGATTTTTAGTCTGCATCATCACCTAGATAACACAGGCTAAAGTTCACTTTTGCTTTTACTAGCTTTGATTTTAAGCTCCTTAGGTGTGGCCTTTCATTCTGTATTTGTAAAGTAAGTACCAGAGTGGCTCTAACACAATTAGAGCTTCTACATGGTATATGAAAATGTAGGCACAGAAGCCACTGATGGCAGCAAGAATTCTGCATCCACCAGAAGAGTGGAATATTGGACCTAGGTTAGAGACAGCTTCATATGGAGTCATCTGCAGCCTTCCTTGTTAATAGAAGCCAGGGCAAAGCTCATATCAGTAAACGCTACATCCAGGTGGCAGCGGCAAGTGGGAGATTAAATGAGAGAGTGGTGTAGATGTGGGGTCCTGTTGAGGATGGCCTTCAGTAGGTGAAAGTCACTTATAAATTAAAAGTTTAACAAAACCCTACCAACTAAAAGGTGTCTAATGAAGTTCTGGCACCTTCTCGATCTGAAAATGATGAAACCTAAGAAGCAAGGAAATTAGTGGAGTTGCTCTGAGGTGGTTGGACCAAAATTAATATGGCAAAAGCAAAAAAAAAAAGGGAAAAAAATCAATATTCTTGCTAATAAGAATCAACATTTATCTTACAGGAAACCTGAAGTTTTGCCTTCTGATTCTGAACCAGCCTTTCAACAAAGGTCATTTTCATTGTCTGTGGAGCAAAGGTAATAATAACTCACATACATCTTCATTTGCTTATTTACTTAGCTGCTACCCAGCTAATGTACTTCATGTCTGTTGAATTGCAATGTGGCAATTTCCTCTTAACTAGAGGAACCTTCTGGTGAGGGTGTGAATTGGCAGAATGTGTCCCTTGTTGCTGAATGCAGCAAATGAGCTGATTATGCAAATTCTGCATCTCTGCATTGCTTACGTCAGTGGGAACTTTATGGACTGATCTGTGTAGGACTGTAGCTTTTCAGAGGCATCTTAGGAATGATCATTGTTTTGCTGACAAAGTATAGTAGATCAATGGTGCATTTAAGAGTCTGGAAGCAAGCATTTCTTTAAAGGTCATCAGTGAAATGTGTTAATTTTAATCAAAATAAAATGAACCATGTAGATATTATGTTGTGAAAGCAGTGGGAATTTGCGTGCGTATCAGAAATATGTAAATCGGATTTCACTACCCCTTTGTTTAATATGCACAGTGCTAATCATCATCTCTGGTATGATAGCTGCAGATCTAGTGACATTTTGTGGAGATATGTAAATCTTTACAAGCTTGGAGCTATTAATTCCTCTGGTGGAGAAATGTAGTCCTTCAGAAGCTTTCTGACAAACCGCAGGGACTGTCTCTAACTTGTTACCAGGCTGGGAACCTTGCAGAGAGATTCCTTGTAACTGACTGGGGCAGGTAGAACTATTTAATTTCACCGTAGGCATAAGGGCTGGTGGGTGTAGGGTACAGTAGGCAACAGGGGGTAGGTGTACAGTTAAAAGGAATTGGAGTAAGGGATGAAGCGGGCAGGATGTATTCATAGCACTTAATTCCAGTAAACCTAAATTAGGTGCCTCTGTAGGCAGAGGAGTGAGAAAAGAAGGGAGAGACTTGCACAGGATGATTCAAAGCATCTGAACAAGTACTGTACCCCAAATGGGCTCTCTCACTTCCAATATCAGCAAGAAGTGCTAAGTGCAAGGGCTGTCAAGTGTTTTTTTCTAGATGTGATTCTACATATTATTTGATTTAAAAAGATACACTGAAGGACATATTCTGTATTAAATAACAAAGGGAAGAAGCGTAAATGTTTTGAACTTATTTTTGTCCCACATTTCCTGTGTTTTGAGGGTTGAGGTTAAAAAAGAGACAGCAAACCAGATGTGCACAGTTACTGAATAGCAATATTTAGCATCTTGTAGTACCTTGCATGTGTTGCTTTTATGCTGTGTTCTGTTAATCAGACTTTTTTTGTCTGTTCTTTGGAATTTTAAGTCTTCCTCTTGCAAACCTGTGCAGGGTGACCCTTGGGACATGGAGTGCTTCTTGCTGTAACACTAATGGGCCCTTAACTGTAGTGCTTCAGTGAAGGGTTGGGATAAGAAGCTGAATAAAATCGAGTGGACCACAGACTGTCTTGCTTGAGACTACCTCAATGGGTTTCTGTCCTCTGAGCATAACTGTATTGAAAGTAATTACTGGTGCTGTGAATAGTTTTTCACAGAGCCTGTGAGAGCAGAAGCCCTATTTAAGCTAATAAGACTTTTGCTGGTAGGTAGCTTCCAGAAATAGGTGGATATTTTCTATCTAAGTAAAATGACAGAGGAGGGTGGTGACATAGTGAACCTGAAATGTTTTTCTTCAAAACATGTCAGCTTCAGTAAACCTCAGTGAATCCAGGACAAGGTTTTGGCTATGCCTGACTGACAATCCTAGTGGTCTGCTGTAGGTGTCGGCAATCTTGTGCCTCCTGGATCCTGCTTCTGAAGGAGTCCCAGCAGGGAGACTGCTGCAGAACTAGGAGAACCTGAGGGTTTTGGTGTGTGAACTGAAAGAAGTTCTGAAAGAGTGAAATCCTTAGAAACAGTGCTTAATGACCAGCTATATATGCTTGAGATCTCATAAAGGAGTGATGAAAAGGAAACAATGGGGCTGTTGATCCACAGTATATTGCCAGCTACACAAATTGGGGGAATAAGGGAGAGAAAAATGCAGAGGAAAAAAAAAAAGATAAAATATTGACCAACTTCTCTAAGTTACAGCAGTCTTGGGTGTTATACCAAGTACAGAATGCTGAGACGTAAGTGTTATTTTCAAGTAGGTTGTGTTCTATCAGAATAACTTATTTCATTAGCCCTGTCACTTTAATATCAAGTAAAAATGAAGGTGTGATGTGATATGTCCTAAGTTTAAAAAAAAAATATATATATAAAAATCATATCGATAAGTGTGGCTATTCTAGGCTAAAATCATCCCAGGTGTAACTCCTCTTGACCTCAAGAAAAAGTGGTTGTCGCTAATTAGCCTTTGTCTTATTGCAGGCTTGTATGAAATCTATTTTTACTAACATACTTTGAAAAGAACTATTTCAATCTGTACAAGTTTGCATGAACTTCCTTCCCTGTGCTTTGTGAAAGACACTGAAATCTGATTTCTTCACTTCCAGGGGACAGGCAGCTTTTACCACTCTTACCATACAAGCTGGATAAGTGACAATAGTGAGGTAGTATCAGCTAAAGACTACCATGATTTTACTTTATTATACTCATTACTGCAGTAAACCACTCTAGAACACGTTCCCTTTGTGTTAGGTACAGTCATACAGTATTAGTGCTGTCCTAAAGGTAGGATGGATGAAGTGCTGGAGAAGGGATAGTTTGCAAAAGCAGGATGAGGAATAATATGGCAGAAACACTGGTAGTCCACTGAAGGATTTATTGGGTTGGGTATAGTGGGGAGGGAACAAACCAAATGGCAAGACAAATTGAAGAAAATAGGTCAGTAAAGGGGAATAGGTAAGGGAAAAAGGTCTCACTGTAAGTGAAGCTGATATAAGGAGACTAAATATGGAAAGGTGAGGTGGATGGAGAGGGTTGGAAATAGTCTATGAGTAAGCACAAGGCTGGGAACATTAGTCAAATCCATCAAAAGTGCTTTGACTGTAGCTGTTAATGCAGCCATTTTTACCAGTGGAAGTTGTACAGCTTCTCTTGCAGTCCTTATCCTAATTGTGGAAAATATGTGGAAGAGGCAGGGCCCTGCTTTTCTCAGAGCTGCACGTTTTTGTGTCCAGGAGGTTCCTACAAGGAAGACTGGATCCAGTGAGGCCTTACCTTAATAACCCTGTCACACATCCTAAATTCCTGCTTGTATTTCAGCGATGTTTCTAGCTCCTGGTTTGAATCCTGTTTAACAAAAAAAATACATAGAGAAAAAATCCAGTTTACATTAGTTGCTAGGGCTACTTTGCAAGTGGTTTCAAATGTAAATATGTTTTTAACAGAAATGACTATGTGTTTAAAGTCTGAAGTTATCTCTACATTAAGTTTGAAAAGTATGGAGGCCCAGGTTTTAGTGGCTGAAAACAGAAGGGGCTTTCTGGACAGTAAACAAAAGTTCCTGAGATTTTGATTCTGCTCTTTAAAATCTCTTTAATCAGAAACTCAAATGACTTATTTATGCCAGGAATTTCAGCAATATCTAGTGATCGCAAGCGCTTCTGTTTTTTTGATGTCTCCCTAGTGAAGTACCAGGAAAGGGGCAGATTTACTGCAGTGCTAAGAAATCACCTCTGTAAAATTGTCTCAAGTTCAGGATCTGAAAATTGTTTCTTGTTTCTGAAAACATTGCCCCTACAAGCTGTACTACTCAAATGATCCAGAATTGTCTTCATGTCCTCACTTGATGGTAGCATGCTAAATGGCTGTGCATTGTAGAGTACTTTTCATTCTAAAATGCTGACAATGACAGCTGTAAAGAGCAAGAAGTTGTGCTCTGAAAAATAAGATTATTATTTTAAGAATCAGAGTAAAATGGCAACATTCTACAGCAATCTGATGAAGTTCCCATCAGTGCTGTATTTCTGGGAATGGCAGGTTTGTCGTTAAATAACATCTTCATATTTGCTTGTGGAGAAAGACATATTACAATAGTTTTTTTTCCTTAGGTTCCATTTAACCTCTGGCTGGTTGTTCTTAAATCCATGGGTTTACTGATAAATGCAGTTGCAGAATTAAAATATTGGTTAATGTAGTTCTGCTTGGCTGAAGAGGAAGACTATTACACTTGTGCTTTATGGTGAGAAAACGGGTATTTTTCAATTCTTACAATGGTTGTGATGCATTAGCCACTGTGCCTTCCTCAAAAGGATTGTGTTGTTTTTCTGCAAGTAAAGACTTTCCATTAAAGCTTTTAATCAAACAGAACATGTTGAACTACTTTAAATATTAGCCATTCATACTACAAAATGTCCTTGGCTGATGTACTAGAATAAACTACCAACATCCTTTTGGAACGGGTTGACTGAATCCTGACTTGTGGGATGTGTATTTAATGTTGGACAAGCAGATGGGAAGGAGATATCTATGAAAGTGCGCTGCAAAAATGTCTGTCCTTCAGGAGTACTTCCCTAAACAGTGTCTTTCATGGACCTGTCTTTTCAGTGAAGGAATTTGGGGTCTAGCTATGTCTCCTTATTATGCTGCCCTACCAGCCACTTCTCTATATGCACAGTATATAGGCATTTGATGACACTTTGTAGATCATGAACATGCAGGAACTGCAGCAAGAGGAATGTTGCTCACCCTAGAGATTTCAGCTTTATATTTTTGGGGGGGTCTATATACTGAGGTAGCAGGAAGCATACTTCTACAGCAGCAGTGTAATAACTCAAATCCAAACTGTGTTAGATTGTCTTCATGTAAACAGTATTTTCTTACACTACATCTGTTGAGATTGCTTATCCATAAATTGATTTTTTTCAAGTTTCCATCTCTATCAATACCCATTTTACAACAATCAAAGTGGCTATTGGATTTTAAATAGTATCTTGAATGTGAGGCAACTTTCCTGTCAAGGTCAGCCTACTGTTTGGTGAAAATGCTGCTAATGAATGGATTGTTAGCACCTGGAGGTGGCTGCGAATTACAAAATACCTCCTCTTCCTGAGTAATCAGGTAAGGAAGGGTGCTAATTTGTATCATGAATTTCAGTCATGTGTCTTTGAATGCCACCTGCTCCCATGCATTTTATGTTCCATATGCTTTTGTCTGCAATATAATTGGTGATTGATATTTTGAATGTCTTCTGTTAAGGTCCAAGAGCTGTGTACAAAGGTAAATAAGGTATAAATACAAGTGGTGATGCAAAGCTCAGGTAAATATACTGCGGGGAAGGTAACAGATTAGTTGGAACAGTTAGAATGTCTCAGAGCAGAGAAAAGGGTATTGTAGTTTAATACCAGGAGGGAAATAACCTGGCTTTCTCTGGTGCCATTTTTTCTTCTCCATGATTGATACCTTTTCCTCCATTGTCTTTAGTGGTTGAACTCACCTACGCTTCTGGAATTATTGGTATGTACAGCCATTCACTTGCCCTCTTACATGTCAGCAGTGAACTTGCCTTGTTGGCATACGGTGCACTTTTTTCTCACCTTTTATTTTCATTTCTAGCTGAACTTACTTGTAATATATCTCAAATTTGTACTAGACCCAGAATTGGCAGCTGGCATAAAACTTGAGTGAATTTAGAGCAGCTACTATTAATAAATAGGAAAATGTTCATAAAAATGGTGATTGGGATGTCGCATGGACTTGTATGCTTTATTGCACTTTCCAGCAGGCATCCAGACTAGCAGTAACTCTTACCACTGGCCTCAGCTAAACTACTTTGTTCTCCCCTGAGTAATATTAGACTCCTGGTAAGTCAACAATGAGGTTCATTTTTCCACATTTGGATCAAAACAGGAATATAATTTCTAGTCTGTATTTAGTAACTTAAATTTGCTGTTCTGTGCCACTCAATTTAGATTTAAACAACGTTTTCTTTCAGTGGTGTTCCTGTTGTTGGACTGCATGCAGTGACTTAATGTCCTTCAACTACAGGAGCCTGTGGGAAGTTATTTCAAGTGTTCATGAGGGTAGGGAATCTACGATATACTTTAGGAACAAGAAAATCTGGTCCTGATTAGGGCTGGCTAGTTTGCAATAGTTTGCGCTAGCAGGGATTTGGGGAAGAGAGTTTTTCTAGACCAAGCTTTGTCCATGAGTTGGTGTATAAGCTTAACCTCTACCAGACTTTCAGTGGTAAACTGGAAGTTTACATTTATCTTCATAAAACTAAGCTTAGGACTCCAGAGATATGGTAAAATTCTTCCATTTGTGACACGTATATTGTTAGTGCCTTTCTGGTTCAGAATCAGGGCTCTTGACAGGTAGCCTAGGTGTGTGGACATTTTGAAAAGTAGGTCTCATTGATTTTTGCGAGTTTTTAGATAATTATTGCCAAAGCTGAGAACAGAGCTGATCTTCCAGTCCTTTTGCACAGTTCAAGTTCCCTCACCATAGTATTAGCTGTGATAGAATCAGGTCTTTAGATAAAACTTGAGACATACTAGGCTGCATTTTTTTTTTTTTTTTTTTTATTTTAATTCTCTGTGAATCCAGCAACAGGAAATTCTGAGATCTAAAAGGAATTTTTGTTTGTTTAATGGATTTGAGATTTTGTTTGAAAAGTGAAAAAAATTAGTAATTAAGATCCCCCTCTGTGATGCTTTGAAAAGCTAAGCCCTGCTGAGCTGAAGTTCAGAGTAACAGAACAATAGAGAATTACTTTGAAGTACTAGTGAAAAGCATAACAGATGATTACAGCACAAGAAAAAAAAAGGGGAGGTTATTACAGTGCTTTTTTCTATTGAGCTGGGATGCAAATCCCATTAGCGGAGTTCTATTGTCACAAGATTTGCTATATGGAAGCCTTTGATAGCATCACACTATATATCTGGTTACCATGATGTTTCCCAGAGGACAGTTGAAAGAAGGAGCTTTGGAAAATATTGTCAGGAGGATACTTTAGAGCATCCCAAGCAGAAACGGAAGCATAAGGCAATAGAAAAATGATTAATAGCTCATTTTGTTAGTGATTCAACAAGAGAAATGGTCCTGGGAATGAACCTAGGGAGCAAGGGTGAATGCATGAGGTTAGCATACGAAAGACCTGTGACAGAAAAGAGCAGGTTCTTAATCCCGTAAAAGGAACACTTGGATTTTCATTGCCTCAAGCTACACAGTGAAAAGTGTTTAAAGATTGTTTCACTGGGAGTCACTACAGGGCAAAAGTATTATTTTCATAGCTAGAGCTTAGCATGAATCCACTACTAGGTTGAAGATGTAAGGTCTTGTAAAAGATGGATGTTATCTAGAGTTGCTGACGTCAGGGTCTTCTCACTGGCTGTGATGGCCTTTGGATCAAACCATTGTGTTTTAGTCTTCCTTTTTCTCTTACTCCAGGGTTGCCTTAGGCCAGACAAACCTTTTTTTTTTGTTGTTGTTGTTGTTTTTTATTTTTGTTTTCTTCCTTAAAAAAAAAAAGGCGATACTAGTACAAACACCTCACCATTAATCTTGGTCCAATGGTTATTTCAAATGGTGTTTGCTTTTTAAAAGTGGATCTCCTCTTCTTAATTTACCTAAATCTAATTTTGTTTCCAGCCTTTGAATTTTAAAAGTTTTGATTACTTTATTGCCATGATTGTAATAATGAGTAACTCAGCCAGTGAACGGTTTAAGTCTTCTGTAATAAGTTGATACTATGCTAGTATTTATTGGTCACTTGGCTGATGGAGCGTGCATCCTTCACTGTATTTCATGCCTGAAGGGACATCAGTAGTTTGAGAATATGGATGTTGGATTGCTGGTTTTCTCATCTAAATGGTTTACATACTGTCTTGTGCTCACCCATATTATCAAGTATTAAAATTGAACTTTAAATTCATGTAAGTCAGAAAATAGCGAACTTCTGCTTTACTCATTATCTCTGCTCTTTTGTACAGGTAGGCTGTTTTGTTAGATTTTAGCATTACATAAATGTGTTACTGAAAATGTGTATTTACATTTTGAAAACAGCATAGTGAGATTTTTTTTGTGTGATTGGTTAGATAGCTTGCCACGCAACATACCATATAAGTTCTAAAATGATAGATGGACTTGTGTCAAAGACAGCTTTCTCTGTGATCCTTTCTGATTTTGTTAGCTACCTTCTATAGTGTCACTACTTATAAGCTTCTTTAATAGATTTTGGTGTTAGGTTATTCAAAATGTGTGTGAGGTGCATGCAGATGTGTTTTGTTTGAGTTTGGGATCGTGGGTGTTGTTTATTCCTAGGCAAAGGAAGACCAGATTTTTTCAACAGTTAATGGAGGTCTGGGCTCCTCACTTTTAGGTACCTAGCTGGAGACACTAAGAGTGTCAGCAAGAAGAAAATAGTTCTTATTGATACCAAATAAACAGTTAAGCCTGATGACTTCACTGGGGTCATTCTTAGGCTTTACATAACAAAAGTAAGTGATCAGGTAGTTTTGCTGGATTTGGTGTGAACTGCATCTTGTTGGGATAAGCCAAAGGAGCTATATACAGTGCTGATTATATTATCTGAGCATGACAAATTGTAAGAATGATTTGAGGATTTTCTGAATTTATTTTAGTTTGTTTCCTCTGCCATAAACATGTTAATATATGGGACACAGCATGGATGGTCAACTGTTGAACATCCGTATTAGTTGAACAGTTCCATATTAGAACTTTGGAGTATTGGTTGGGTTTTTTTGTCTTGCTTATTTCTGATTGCACCAAAGATTTGCTTATGTAAATGGATGAAGCTCTGTTGACTTTGATTCAGTTTCAGTTTCTTAAGCCAAAAACTTAGCACATAAAAATGGAACGAGTATTGTGGCTATTAACACCTTTTTTTTTCTTCACAAGTTCAGAATTCTTTATCTAGTACACTGAGGAGACAGCGGTGACATACAGCAGCCTGACTTCGGTTTCATTGACAGTGAATCCCATTGAGGGAGAAAGAAAAAATTGTCATAGGTTTCTCATTCTGGAAAATTCCATTGACCTCAGAAATAGCAGGGACAACCTATAATTTTTAGAAGTATTTTATTATCATCTTCCATTGTTGGAAGCTTTATGAGTAGGAACCTAATGTAGAGGCTCTTGATATCAATATTCCTCCAGTAACTTAGAATTAATTTGGCTCAGACCTTCATAAAATTCTTTCTTTAGAGAGGGCCTGCTCCTGTTTTCACTGAAATGAAGTTTAACATTAACTCAAATGTCCTGGATAAGATGTTACCACACAAATGAATGTTGGTTCAATGTAAGCAGCATTAGCACTGGAGTAATTCAGTGCTGTAGAGTATGAATGTTATTCTGTTGGAATTTCTTTTGAAAAATTCCAGCTCCTTCGAACTTCAAACCCTTGCTGCTTATGTTCAGAGCTCAGGGTATGGCTTCTTGGGACTTCTGTTTCTGGCAGTATGAGTTGTTCAGCTGGTAACTAGGTTTTTGCTTATGTCTGAACATGCACTTGTCTTTCAACGTTCGCAATGTTACCTGCATCAAGCACTTTGCATTAGCTGCTAGCTTCCAGTAGTCCATAGTGTTTGGTGTTTGTGAGGTGTAATAAGCTATGAATAATCGATAGTCAGGTTAGACTGGATGGTAAAGTCTAGCACATTACTCTTGAAATGTGTTTCATTCGAGGAGGAACAGAGAAAGAGGGACTGATTTGACTTTGCAAATCTTCGAAGAGGCCCCAAATATTTTGAAGTGAAAGAACTGGAGAGGCTCAGAGTGCTCCTAGACTCCACTATTGGGCAACATAAGTGACCTAAGAAAGACCATACATTTGTAACATGCTGTCACAATGACTTAAAATTAATTTGGGGCTATGCCAATTCTGCACTTCAATAATAATCTTAAGATTTTTACAAAGAATTTTGAGGAAGTTATTTAGCCTGTGAAAAGATACGGTTCAACAAAATAACTCGACTCATGTTTAATACAGGGTTAAGGCAGCTAAAACTGCTTTGATGAAGTCCATTGAGGTACAAAGCAAAAGTGCTGTAAGTGCAGTATCTGGCCCAGATCATTCAGAAAGAAAGACACTTTGACTATCTGTTGGTTTTGGATACCCAAATTGACATCTTAAATGGGCTTCTGGCTTTAAGGGGACAGTGACCCTCCCTCTAAAATACATCCCAACCTTCCCTTTTACCCACCCAGGACTGGGAGAGAAGCTGGGCACTGAGCAACTGAGGCATGCAGTCATACAGCATGTCTTAACAGCTTAGCCTGTGTTTCATCATGATTTAAAACCACTGAAAACACTGGATGTTTGAACAGTCCACTTACTGTCATGACAGCTAATCCAAGATAAAGGGAATGAGAATTATACCTTCTATTCCTAGGAGGATAAATATTAAGTCCGTTACTCCTTAGGCAGAGCATGACTGTGAACAAACCATTACAATGCAGCAGTGTGGTATACTCTCTCAATCTGTAAAATCTACAAGTGGAAGAATTTTAAAAGTCAGGAACAGAATTTTCTAGGTAGGCCTACATCACAGAAGAAATATTGAAATGATCTCTCTCTAATTTTCACAGTTATTTATTTCCTATCCCAGTTTAAGTAAACATTGCTCCTGTTCTTTCCAGATGATGATGAGGCAAATGATGGAATTGGTGTTAACTTCATAAGGTGTGGAAAATTGTGTCCTCTGTGACAGATGCTGCATTTGAAGGAGCCTCTGTGGTCACTCAGACTTACACTTTTTCACTGCTAAAAAGACGTGAAGTTATTACAGATCTGGAACGTGATTTTTGATGAGGTTTCTAGAGAAGGTGATTAATATCAGCAAAATCCCCTCAAGAAGTCGAATTTGGTCATTGCCAAATGAGTTGACCTGAGCGTGACATAGATCATGTGTCAACTCTGTTTAGCTGACCTATGTAATAATTTTGACAAATGTATGTGAGGCTGTTATGTGATATCAAAGGCGTATTTAAATTGCAGGAAAGGCTTTAGACCATCCAAAGAAGCTTCTGCTGGGAACAGTAGTCTCACCAAGAACTTTGAGCCTGTTGAACCCTCTAAATATCTCACAGAACTGTCTGTTTTGGTTCACTGTACTTTCCTGCCTGTTTTTCATAGTCAAAGGAAGTTCATATCTTGGACACTGTGCTTCTTGGTTTGTTTGTTTTTTTCAAAAGTTATGGTGGGAATGGAGAATGAGCAAAGACATGGACAGAGGGAGAAGGAGGGGAACGTGCCTAAGTACATAGAGCATTACTGAATAATCCATAATTTTTAGGAAATAAGATTAGGTTAGGCAAAGAGGGATTACAACCAATTTTAATTCCTGAGAATATCAACATATTACAGAAGTAGTCTGGTTCTTCCAATTTGTCTATACGTTGTCCTTGATGTTGCTGTAATATAAATGTGGTATTAGCAGCTGTTCGGCAAAAGCCAGTCTCCCTTTCTTTTGTGAGTCTGCCTTTCCCTCTGCTTCTTGAAAGAGAAGAGAAAGCGTAAGAGGGTGCATGAGGCATAGCAAATGTTCACTAAATGTCACACTGATGAGGTTTAAAGTTGCACTTCCCATTTTGCTTAAGTAGTAGTTCACTGGGTCCCCCAGTTACATCTCACTTAACTTGGGACATTTAGCTGGAGTTTCTTAGGTTGGTGTCAGTGTTTTCCTCTTAGTCGATGGACAGAGATCTGAGTTGTCTTCTGGCTCTCCACAGAAATTTAGATACGTCTGCTAGGCACCTAAAATTGAGGAGGTTGGGAGGGCTGAATAGCAGCCCAGATGTGAGGTTATTTTCTCTTCTGTTTCCTTGGCCAGTTTACTGCAAAAACAAGAGGCAAGTCAATTTTCTGGCAGCTGGTATCTATAGTTAATCTGCTTTATTTAGTCTCACTGTTATCTTATCTTCTACCTCAAGTCTTTCCCATTAGCCATCTCAAACCTTCCTTTTCTATATAGCAATAGGGGAAGGACAATGAGGTTAAGACCCTGGAGACTGCAAAGCTACCATCTAATTTTGAACTTGCCTTGGTTGTCATTTTCCTTGACCACCTCTTTTTTTTGTAGGCCTATACACCTTTGTCATAGAGCAACACTGGGGTTAGAACTTTGTAAAACCCAGATACATATTAACAAGGCATCTAAGGTTGACCTTTTGTCCGGGAGGGAGATTGCTAATGCTCTTGGCAGTGATTTGTGAAGTTTGCTTTCCTCAGTGAATTTAGGATCAGTTTAGTATTTAAGCTTACTTCTAAATCATGCATTTAATTTTATTGCTTTTTCTGTAGATCTATAGATTTGAGTGAGCATTAATGCATCAGTCATATTTCATTCAGTGATTATAGTGCTTGATATCCTTTGTATTCACCTTCTAGAAATGCTTTGGCAGCAGAACTGACTATGCAAAAATGTATAAAAAGGGTAGAAATAATAAATGCACTATCAATTTGGCTGAAGCAGTTCAACATTTTAAGTTTTGTTTGTGACCCACTGTTCATCTCTGGCAATTTATATATACATATGCAGTGTCCTTTTTCAAAATGTGCAGGACAACATGTAGGCTCTAGTGTTATTAGTGTAATAAATCTTTACTAAAAGAGGTTTCTCTTATATTGCAAGTGCACGTCACTGCTGTTCTCATGTAGAAATTAAATTTAGAGGTGTGCAATATTTGTTGAAGTTTGCTGCAAGTCTTAGCAATTTTTTTTTTTTTTTTTTTTTTGTAAGTGTGCTGTCTTATCCCTTCTGGGACTGCTTAAAGTAACATGAATAACTGCGCATTGAACCTTTGTCCCTGCTGATGCAGTAGCATCATATTGTCTAGGGCACTTCTTTATCAAGGCAGTGCAGGATGCTGTAGTTGATAACCCATCTCACTAGCCATAAAAGGTTAGGAAAAAGGATCTTGAAGACACTTTGGGGCAGCAAATTTGATTTACGTTTTATGTGTCCCATTTGACTATAATAAAGAAGTATCCGTCTCATTCCCAGCTCCAGAAGAATGGAATGATCATTGCCTGCAAACTGAATGCACTGCTAAAAAGCAACTATAAAAGATTTTGTTTGAAATGGTTTGGTGGTGTTTTTTAGGCTTGCTAATCTTATTCCTAGTTTATTTGTGATACTTTGTCTAGCCTTGTATTACAAAAGAATATCACTATTTCCTGTGAATTAGTGTGGTTGGTTGAAGCAACTCAGGCTTAATGATGTGTTTTTCTTCATTCATAGACACAGTTGTTTAGCCTGTAGAAGTGGAACTTTTGTGGACATTCCTTTTTTCTTACTGAGACTGAAAGACCACTGTAGACGTTCAGGTGGGAGGTAGAAGTGTGTGTTACATGCTACTAGAGAGTGGATATCAGTGGATTCAGTGATTTCGTGCTAAAGTCTTCAGAATTACAGAGAATGGTAAAAAATAATGCTCTGATTAGAGACAAAACCACTCTGATACAGGCTGAAGATTTTTGAGCTTCGGTTTGGGAAACCAAGTGCATTTCCCTCCTTTTCACTTTTCCTCCGTGTGGAGAGGTGAGAAGTCATTTCAGTCTCTGCTCCCTTGGGAGTTGCAGTGATTTCTTTTTCTATGGTCACTCAGGAGCTATTGACCTTGCCCCAAGGAATTTAGAAAAAGTAGGATATGAAAGTGGAACATAGACAGATTTGCATCAGGGCACTGAGTCCTTCCCTGACATCTCTGTGGAAGAACTTTTCCTCTCTGTCCAAACATGGATGAGTGATTGTCAAGCCATATGTCTCTATAGAAGGTCACTTAAGAGGTTTTTCTAGGTCTAGAGATGTTTCTGGTTCTCACATAATACCTCATTTTCTGTTTGGGAACCACTACCAGAATCAGAATTGTGTTTGAAATCATACTGCAAGTACATCCCCTCTCTGGTCTTTCTGAAGTGCTAAATGTTTCCAGACATTGAGGGAAACAGTAGAAAGGAGCATCTGGCACCACAGCCAAGTTTCAAACTTACGTGTTCTGAGCAACCAATACTGTGATGACATGACCGTTAAACCGTTTCTGGGATATCTTCTGGTTCACTCAGTATTTCAATTATAGTGCTGAAATAAACAAATTGTCCCCGGGTTCACCAGGGACTGAGAAGCAACCATTCATTTACTTGTATTAAAACAACTGTTTTTTCAGAATGTTGTTTCAGTCTATTGGTAGTGTGGTAGCACAGGCTTATTTTGTTTAGAAAAGGCATTCTGCATCCATGCTGAAAGCAGCTGGGAGGGAAGCTGAGTGGGAAGATCGACACACTGTATTTTTCTGGGGAATATATGGCATATTTGCACATTCTGAGAGAAACGCTGAAGTAGTAGTATACCCAAACATAAATAAGCGTAAGGAATGCTTTTTCAAAGTAGCCTGGAGCAGTTGAGCTATTTAAAATTGGCAAGTTTCGTCACCTTCAGTTCTTTGGAAAATCCTACCCAATCATGTGAAAATACATGTTCATCTAACTGAGATTCACAGACTTTATTTTCCTCATTTACAAATGAAAGTTGGGAGAAGATCCTGTCATGCTAAGATGTGAGTATCCATACAGAGCAAGTCGTCTTTTTGTGTATGGTGGTTGTTGAGAACTTTTCAAGCAATAAAGCTCATCATAGTTTATGCTCTCAAGACTTACATGGAGACTTTGGGTTTGATAAGACAAGAGACCAAAAGCCTTCATCAGCTGTGAAGGTTTTGTATAGCAATGCACACCGAATGCTGTCGTTGTCTTTTTTTGTATGATTTATTAATGGTTAGAGAGTGAAGGTGAGGTGGATAAATCTTCTTTGAGCTCTTCTTGGCAAAACACTGTAAAGTGTTGAAACCATTGGTTAGCTTTTCTGTGACTTCATTAAATCTTGGCTCCATGCTTATCTCCTTAAAGTATGATGGACTGTGGGTGATGAGCTGGCATACCATTCTGGACGTCAGTTTGTGTAGGAGGATGAATCACAAACTTGCAAGGTGGTGGAGTCTTAGGTTTTAACAAAAAAACTCAGGCAGACAAACCCCAGACCCAAGGAAAGTAACACTTTCCTTGGACAAGTATTCTTTGGAGGAATGCAGTAAAATGAATCCCAAGCATTAGGAGCCATTTTTCAATCTCAACTGTTTTTATCTGCCAACTTTCTGTTGGAGTTTAATCTATTAAAGTTCCAAATGAGTGTGAATTCCAGTTCATTGCCCACTGATATTATTTAGGCCATAAGACTTGTGAAATGGATTTTATTGACACATTTGAAAATTAACCCTCTCCTATGCTCATGTGCAAAAGATAGCCGCTGAAAGTGCAGGCTGCCACACTTACCTTGTCAAAATCTCTAATGTAAAATCTTTAGAAATATGAACAAATATTGATGTCTTGGGCTGCAAATAAATTACATTTGTGTCACTCAGAACCTTATGCTCTCCAGTAGATTCACGAGGAAGTAATAAACTCATGTATAATACCAAGACACTTATTCAGACATTTTATATCATTATCTTTTATGTGCAGCCATAGGCACTTAAGACAGAAGTCCTGAACCTACTCATGTCAACAGTAGTTGTTTCCTTGGCTTCTGTCAGAGTTTCAGAAAGGAGAAGTGTTATCCTCTACTGCCTTCACTGCCTTTGCCTAATGGACTTCATCGTACTCCAGTGCAGTGGAAGTCTAAGCGAGGGTTGCCCTTCCCCAGGAAAAGAAGGGAGTAGTTTCCAATAGGATGAGCTGTCCGTACAGAGTTAATAAGACATTTTCTTCCTTCCCTCCCCCTACCCTCAAAGATGCTATAATGGTAAACAGATATGGACAACTGCTTCAGCTGTTTCACATTCTTTATCTGAAAGTTACATTTTTATAAGTAGCTCATAAAAGAGTAATAAATTCTGATTTGCTAAAAGCCATCTGGTTAATGGATTGCTTCAGAACCATTTATAATAGCAGCTATCTGTGTAATTAACAGTTATAAAACACACTACTTGTGCCTATAAGATGCATATTACCATTGTTTATTAACCCTTTGTGAGGGATGTATGGCTGCCTTCTGAAGTCCAGGACAGATTTTGTTTGAAGAAAGCGTAATATTGAGTTGCCAATTTTAAATACCATTTTTAGCGGTACCGTATCTCCAGAAATTGTCTCCCTTCATCAGTGTGTGCTGTTCTAGAAGGCTTACACCCTGGCTTTAAACCTGGCAGTTGATATTATCTCTTAAACTCAGAGCTTGAAGGCAGGTGCAGTGATGCAGCCTGAGTTTGGTCAGCCTGAGCAATGTGTTTCTTTCCAGAACATACGGGTGGAAACCTCATCTTCCATTCAGTTGAACGGATAGACATATATGAAGATATCAAGCGAAAGATACAAACACGCGGCATTTTGTTCTGATGTCTGTATTGAGTCCGGATGTGTGGGGCTGAGTTTCAGGTAGAGTTTGGCAGACTTTCACCAAGTCCAGCCTCACCCTCCCGCTTGTTTTGGGGCACTCTTGCAGCTCCTCAGAAGCTCACATGGCACAGCTGATTGCAAATGTCATACTGTTAGCAACTACCACAGAGTCGCCACTGACTGGTAAGTTGAGTGTGAGGAAGTGTCGTGCTATGCCCTGAGTCAACTACTTCCACACCTTTAGGAACAGAATGGAAAGGACATAAAGGTTCTGAGTGTTTTTTGTCTTTCTCAGTGGCATTCAGACTGATGTCTAAGAGGTGAAATACCACACATCAGTTCCTTGGGCCGGATCCTCTTTGCCATGCTCAAAAGTCTCTTTCTACTTGAGATTATTTTCCTAAGTGTTTCTTTAAAAGTCTCCCAAGGATCCAGCAAAATAAAAATGCTTAGCTGATCTTGTGTGAAAAGAAAAAGACTGCAAGCACACAGCAATTTCAGAGAAGCTGGCAGGAATTTTTAATGTGACTGAAAGTGTCTGAGTGACAAATTAGTAATAAAAATGTCACTAATTAGACTGTAGTAGAATCTTGATAATCAAAACTACTTGGGTGAGACTAAATATATTCAGATGATGGGGAGCCCAGATAGTGGGAATCAGCTGAACAGAGAGGCAAGCTGGCAGCTTGTTACAGAGGGAGGCTTAGAGAGATGGTGGGTGTTTTGAATAAACAAGCGCCTAACATAATTTACAGAATGCAGTCCAAAAGTAGTAATGAAAGGACAGCTGGATCAAGAATTTTAAGTAGTAGGGAAACATCAGCTCCCTTGAATGAAGGACAGCAGCAGTGCTAGAACTTCTCCCTGCGGTTTTACTGAGACAAATAAGCCTGGGAAGTCTGGCTTAAACCCTGTGAAGTCTGCTCCATCCTACTAAACGGATCCTGTGTGCTCAAGGGGCCTCTTGGGTCCCCTCTTCTGCCACCAGCACAAGCTTGTGACATGGGATGCAAATAGGAATTGGGTCTGAGATGGGATAAATTACCTTTTTAAGAGGGTTAGGGCTAGCTGGTTTCCTCAGGTAACTAGGTTAGTTCTGTGGTAGGAACTGGTGACCCACCTTCTGCGGAAAGGGAGGAGACACTGGGAGGTTTTCTTTATCCTCGAGGCAGCTGGTTTAATAAATGCAGCTTAATAGAAAGTATGCTGAAAATGCTAGAAGTTGCCCTTTGCAGGAAGATGAAAGTTTGACAGCAAGGGAACAAGATGTCTGTAGAGGGAAGGAATAATCCAATGTCAGTATCAACTGTTGTGTGAGGAAGAAAAACCTTCAGTCTTTGACAGGGGAATGTCTTTTAAGCAGGAGCTTTTTGATTCATTGGTTGGTAAGTTGAACTGACTTACAGGGGTGCTGTGATCCTTTAAATAATTTTTTCTGCTGGTTCTAATGCTGCATTTATGTCATTCTTCCTGTCCCTTCTCAGGTGGGATTGTGGGAGAAGTAGCACATTAAGTACCTAGTTTAGCTTTTTCATGTGTAGCAAACTTATGGTGCAAGGTGAAAGGGCCTTTGGTATAGCAAAGAAAACAACCCTGGGGAACAGGCTATAGAACATGTAGGATAAAATGGCTCTGCTATGCATGAAAAGAAATTGGGTGAAAATAACCTTATTCTGTCTTTTAAAAAAAAAAAAAAAAATTTTTTTTTCCCTTGCTGATCCAGTCTTGTCACAGCATAGCTAGACTAAACACAAGTGCGATTCCCTTTGTCTTTTCCAATTTACTATGGTAATTACTGTAATGTGGGGTTACTAAGCTATCTCTTATATGTTGCAGCAGTAGGATCATTTGCGACAGTGGCAATCACAAAGCACATTACTGCTACAGAAGCACTGATCTAGCTGTTCTTAAAACTACCACTTTTCAACACTATTTGATTTGTCGCACCTGCAGGCGTCCTTCATCGTGAAGGGAGAGGCAGAGGTACCTCCAGAAGGTGACTTGTAGTGCCTATGCTACTGTCCTGACCCAACTCACCCTCTTGAGTAGTCTCCTATCTTGTGCCTGTGATTACTATGCTGAGATTTTTGTGATCAGTTATGCAGGACAAACCAGGGTCTGCCGGCCTCTTTGAACCTTTAGCCCCCTTGATACTTTTAAGCCCAGGGTTTTTTCTGCTTGCCTTCCATCTGGCGCATAGAGGCTTGCTAAAGCATCTATTTTCTGACATCTCCTACTTGCCCTCAGCCTGGTTTCTGATGATAGAACTCTTCCACACCCAGGGCCACCCTTTTCTTCACATCCTGCTTCATAAATCATAGAATCATAGAATCATTTAAGTTGGAAAAGACCTTCAAGATCATCGAGTCCAACCATCAACCATGCCCAC
>JANHGO010005282.1:0-23353 GCA_024606505.1 Aquila spilogaster
CTTGCCTCCAAGATAAGCCAGAGTCTTATCAAGGAATGCCCTCAAAGCAAATTTGGAGCCATAACAAAAGAAAACAACTATTGTCTATCACACACGTGCTGAGGCAGTTGGCAAAGGTGATTGCTGAACCACTCTCTATCATCTTTGAGTGGTCCTGGAGAACGGGGGAGGTGCCTGAAGACTGGAGAATAGCTAACATCACTCCGATCTTCAAAAAGGGCAAGAAGGAGGATCTGGGGAACTACAGGCCAGTCAGCCTCACCTCTGTTCCTGGAAAGGTGATGGAATAGTTCGTTCTGGATACCATCTCCAGGCAATTGGAAGAAAAGAGGGTTATCAGGAGTAGTCAGCATAGGTTCATCAGGGGCAGGTCATGCTCGACCATCCTGGTGGCCTTCTGTGATGTCATTACTGGCTGGGTGGATGGGGGGAGAGCAGTGGATGTAGTCTACCTTGATTTCAGCAGGGTGTTTGACACTGTCTCCCACAGCATACCTATAACAAAGCTGAGGAAGTGTGGAATAGATGAGTCAACAGTGAGGTGGGTTGAGAACTGGCTGACTGGCAGAGCTCAGAGGATTGTGATTGGTGGCGCAGAGTCCAGTTGTAGGCCTGTATTTACCAGTGCTCCTCAGGGGTCAGTGCTGGATCTAGTCTTGTTCAACATCTTCATCAGTGACCTTGATGAGGGGATAGAGTCCACCCTCAGCAAGTTTGCCGATGATACAAAGCTGGGAGGAATAGCTGACACACTGGAAGGCTGTGCTGCCATTCAGCGAGACCCGGACAGGCTGGAGAGTTGGGCAGCAAGAAACCAGATGAGGTTTAACAAGAGCAAATGTAGAGTCTTGCACCTAGGGAGGAATAACTGCATGCACCAGTACAGGTTGGGGGATGACCTGCTGGAGAGGAGCTCTGAGGAAAGGGACCTAAGTGTCCTGGTGGACGATATGGTTGGCCATGAGCCAGCAGTGTGCCCTGGTGGCCGAGAAGGCTAATGGTATCTTGAGGTACATTAAAAAGAGTGTGGCCAGCAGGTCAAGGGAGGTGATCCTCCCCATCTACTTTGCTCTGGTGAGGCCTCACTCGTGTCCAGTTTTGGGCTCCCCGGTACAAAAAAGACAGGGATCTCCTTGAAAGAGTCCAGCAGAGGGCTACAAGGATGATAAAGGGCCTGGAACATCTCTCTTATGAGGAAAGGCTGAGAGACCTGGGGCTGTTCAGCCTTGAGAAAAGAAGACTGAGAGGGGATCTGATCCATGTCTATAAATATCTGAGGTGTGGGAGGCAAAGGGATGAGGACGGACTCTTCTCAGCAGTGCGTGGTGATAGGACGAGGGGAAATGATCAGAAACTGATGCATAGGAAGTTTTGCACAAATGTGAGTGGGAATTCCTTCACAGTGCAGGTGACGGAGCACTGGAACAGCTGCACGGAGAGGTGGTGGAGTCTCCTTCTCTGGAGATATTCAAGACCCACCTGGATATCGAGCTGTGCAACCTGGTGTAGGGAGCTGCTTTGGCAGGGGCGTTGGACTGGATGATCTCTGGAGGTTCCTTCCAACCCCTACAGTTTTATGATTCTGTTTGTCCCGTCCATTGGAATTGTGCCTTGCATGTAAGTTAGGGCCTCGTGCTCCAGTGGTATCACATTCCTATAGCTGCTCTGCCTGCACCGAGCAGGTTCCTCAGCACCTGAGCTGCTCCCGCCTGTGATCTGTCACTCTGCAGCACTCACATATGTGCCTATAGTCTCCTTTCCCAGGGCACTTAATCCTTAGAACACAACCTCTTGTCCTTTGGGCCCAATACTGCTGGGGCAGTGCTGGGGAGGTGCGGGCTCTGTCCCTGGGTCTGTAGCCGTGAACCATCCATATAGGTGTGCAGTCACACTGCAGGATCGTTATAAGCCTGTTCTCACTGCTATGGCTCCATGGATCATAAATGCTGCTCCTGAGATGAAGTGGAATTTTAAGGCTGCGTCCCTTGGCATGTTCTCCATGATGCCATGAATTTCCAGCTGAAGGGAGCTGATGAAATCTATTGACTTTTCCATCTCTTAGAAGAGTCTGTATATATGAAATATGAATTTAAAAAAGCAGCTGCTGTTTGATGGAGGAAGGGGGGGCCATTGAACAAATATTTTTAAGCAAGTTGGCCGCTGAAGAGTTGTCCATAGTTGAGCAAGAGCCATGCTCCGACCCCGTGTTCTTCTTGCTGGCCTGTTACAGAGCACAGCTGCGATGCCGGGGGCATCTGTGGTGCTTACAGTTGGATCCCCACCTGGCTGTAGCCCTGTTCAGGCCATGCTTTGGAAACTTCCTTCTTGGAGATGTTTCAGTGCAAGCTGTGGTGGGACAGAGCTCGGGGCCGCTGCTGGAGCCACCCCTGTCCCCAGGGCTTAAAAGAGCTTCTTCCACCTGAAGCGCCCTGTCCAGGCCAAAGAAACAATTTCCTTTGGCACTTGGGTTGACAGAAAGAGGCTGAGTAGCACGAGCAGACCTCCCTTAGAGATGCGCTGGTGTTGGGCGTGCAGTGCGCTGGGTTCTGTTTTGTTTGCATGGCCATGGTGCCCGTGCTGACAGCTCCTCCTGCTCAGGGCCGGCTGAGGTGAGAGCTGCAGGTGATTTATGTGCTGCTGAGCTGTCTCCAGTTCTCTTTAATTTGGAGATGCAAAACTGAGCCTGAAAGTAATGAGCTCCAGATAATTAGGTGCTTGTCTGCAGGTGTAACCAGCACGGCTGCCTGCAGCTGCTGCCCTTAATATTGCTGATTCTTATTTGGAAGCATTGGGGAATGAATGAGAGGCTGGAAACACTGCTCATTCGAAGCAAAGATGGGTTCTGCTATTCTTCCTCCCACCCCCTTCCCTTGGCTGACGGTGAGGCTGAAGCGGAGCGCGGCATGGAGCAGGTAAGGATGCTGGAAGAGGGGTTTGGTGAATGGGCGCTGAAAATGCTGAAGTTGGAGGATGGAGGAGAGGCGTGTGCAGTGTAGATCAGGTGATATTATGGCAGACAGAAGGGGCAGGAAGCATCTGGATTACTTAAAAGCAAGTACTGAGATTAATGATACATAATTAGGTAAAAAGCTTAAGATGAATTTCAGGAGAAGTTTTTATTTCCAGAGACGGTGCTCATTGGGAGCGTGGTGTGATCTGGGTAAGCACTGACAGCCTCACTGCTTGCAGCATCTGGATCGGGACTGCGCTTGGGAGCGGTGCTTAACGAGGAGCCCTTAATTGGCAGCAGGACAGACAAGCCCACAGCTTTGTTCTCACCAAGCGGGGATGGAGTCCTTGAGGGAGTGGGCAGCAGTGGGGAGCTGCTCAGAGCAGCACGCCTGCGGGCATGCGGCTGTTAGGGCAGCAGAGAGCTGCTCATTGGTGTGGCTGCTGCACATGTAAAATAGCCCGTAACTGAAATCTGAAGGAGAATTTGGTTTTACCATTTAATACACAAATAAGGTGGTGGATTAAGAGGCCAGTTTACACAGACACTTCATTGATGCACTTAAATTTTATATGTCCTGACAAATGGCAGTGCGGTTGTGAGTGTTGACGCCACATGTTGCAGTAAGGGTCTTTATATCAAGCTGTAAAATTCTGAAACAAGCTTAATAATGGCTTTTGCCTTAAGATCCTTCTGGTTATAAGTAATTGCAGCAGGTGGTGAATCTCGCAGCATGGTTTGCATCTGCTTGCAGCAGTAGGGCTGTAGCGATGTGCTGCTGTTGCACAGCTTGGTGGTTCTAGGCAGTGTCCCCATCATAAACCCCATTGCTGCCACTTTGCAGACACCTTTTAATGTGTTCTTTTATTTGTACAGTCAGCAGTCTGTCCTTGATGTCAAGATTAATGATGGGCGTAAGGGGGACGTGGCTTCTTAGGGAATTCTTTGCCTGCATCTCTGAACCTCTGACTGCAGTTTGGTGTGCTCATGCCAGGAAGGGTTGTTTATTTTTTGGCATCTCTTGGTGGGTTTTGCTGATTTAAAGTAGCAACCAGGCACGTGGTCGTGCCTGCTGCTCTGTGGGGCACAGGGAGCAGCTGCTTTGAAGCAGAAAGTTGGGAGAATTTGCAAAACTCCTTCCGGAGGAGTTTGTGCTGTGATGGAGTTCCCCTCAGATGCAGAGCGCTGATGCTGCCCAGTACTGCCTGGCTGAGGAGCCGTTACATTCCGTGCCTCAGAAAGCTGCAGGTGGTGCTGAGGGTTCAGGTTTGCTGTGGTTCTGTGCTCTGTACGCTCGCTTGATGGCTTTGTCTCATATTTTATGCCATTTAATGCACAGTTGTGGTACAAGCAGTGCCATGCAGTGGGGTTGTTTAACCCCGGGGGCTGGCAGAGGGCTCGCCTGTGTTATACAAGAGGGAGATTTTGGCAAGGAATTTCTCCTGACTGTAAGTGCTGTGCTTTTGTTGGTACCTCTGTGTGACATGGCAGCATGGGCACTCGGCAATGGGGACTGAATTCCCCAGATAGCAAAGGGTGCTGTGGGCAGGCTGCGCTAACCACCTCGCTCATGGCCCCAGGAGCACTGCTCTGCCCATCCCATCCCATTGGAGCCCCAGGAGCACTGTGCTGCCCACCCAGTGCCTGTATTTACCAGAAGCCAGGTGCAGGAAATAAGCACTTTCTCCACCCTTTGGATCTCATTAAGGCTTACTGGAACTTAAGGCACTTCTGTCTCCATCAGTCTTGTGCCCAGATCAAGTCCTGTAGCAGAAGGACTTAGAGGTTTCCTTTTAATCTGATGAGAACCATCGCTTTCCAGAAGTGATTTGGAAGCGGCTGCCCTGGTGGCAGCCCACCCAGTCCTGGGTGCAGGCAGCGAGCTGACTGCTCAGAGAAGATTATTTTCCCATGGCTTATATAAGTTCTAAAATAAGAAAATAAATCCTAACCTGCTCAAGGATGAAACAGTTTTTCCAAACTCGGGAACGGTCCTTTTTGGAGTAGGGATGGCTCATTTATTATATTCCTTTCCCCCTTTATTTCCTCTGGATTCCCACAGTACCTTTCCAGTTCGGGAGAACTACGGCAGTTTGCTCAACACCGAGACTTAAAACTTATTGACAGCAGCTTCGGTGGGTGCATGAGGAGGGGACTTACTGCCATAGAGAGGCAAATGCAAACAGGGCGATGGTGGCCACGGCTCTGTGTGGGGTGGGGGGAAGAAGGGAAGAAGCAGTGCTGCCCCCCATGTCCCTCCCCATGCTGCTTTCCTTAACGCGCTGCCTGCAGGATCCCCCGTGGCCCTGTGCAGCAGCCCCTGGAGGAGCGGATCTTCACGCCGACCGTCTCCGCCGTGTACAGCACTGTGAGTATCTGCGTGGCTCTACTGGGTGCTTCCCAGCAATGGAATTGCCTGGTTTGCTAAAAATGATGCTGAATGAGGGCCGTTTTCTTGCATGCAAGTAGGTAAGTAGTGATGCTATCTCCAGGGGTTGGGAGATACACCTTCCTTTCCTGCCAGGTGTAGTTCAGCAGAGAGCAGTGGGTTTCCTGAAGCGGAGTGGTGGTGGGATGAAGGCATCCTGCGCACCATGGGTTGGCTCCATCCCTCCTGTCTCGTGCTGCACGTCCTGTCACAGGAGCAGCCCAGGGAGATTGGGTTTTCACGTTGAACGCTCCGTTTGGATCTGCAGACAAATGTTGTGATGGCACAACGGAAACCTTGGATAGGTGCTTTGGCTCGCTGCCCTGTGCTTGTTGATAAAGCTGGGTCATCGAGGAGACTCAGCTCCGAAATGCAGCGGTGTTTGTGAACATCCGACACCGTTTTCCTTTGATTCATTTCTTTTTTTCCCCGCATGGCAATAGCTGGAAGCCCGGCGTTATTTCTAAGCTGTGCTAAATCAGCAGGGCCCTGGGAAAGCACCGCTTTGCTTTTCTGGTGGGAGAGTGCAAATATTTTGAATGCCAAAAAGACGCTTCCAAGCAGCTCCTTATTATTTGGAAAACAGGAAGAAAAGCCGTGGATGCAAGGAGTTCCCTCTGTGTTGTGCAGTGAGCATAAATGCTTCTAGAAGAACACAGACAGCTGCACAAGGGCTCTTCCTCCCCTCATCACCTCTATGCCCAGGGGATCACCCCTGCCCAATTTTCTTTTCAGTTCTTTGTGAGGATATAACGTGGTTATATCTGGCTAAAACTGGGGGAGAAAAGACAATTGTGAAAATGTAAATTGGTGTAAAACGTAAAAGTTACTGTAAAGAATGAGCTAAAATGGCTTTTCAGTGTGGGAAATGCCCCTCCTTGGTGTGGTGCAGGAACAGAAGGCAGGACTGGAAACGTCTCTGTGCTTTTAGAAAACACAGGTTTGGGAGAAAATGCCCTGTTTTAGGGAAAGGAGACCCATTTTTTCAGTTGGGTTCCACGGGAGCTTTCCTTCTGAGCCCTTTTGGCAGATGGCAGACATGGAGTACGTCCTGGAAAATCTGAGTGGGGATGGAGGAGACACGAGTGCAGCTGGTCTGGGAGCTTGGAGGTGCTTGGGTGTGCCAGAAGAGCTGCTTCTGGGTGTAAGGTTTTGGGTGTTTCCCTGTAAGCAGCTTCCTTCCTGGTGGTTCCCAGCAGAGGGATCACTGCAGTAACTCATACGCCTGCTGTGAGATCCCTGTCACCTGAGATAAAAGCCTGAGCTCAGGGTTTGTCCCTGGTGATGAGATGAGCTCCCAGCGTGTCTTCGTGCCCTTTAAAGGGATGCTGAAGGCAATCCTGGAGAAAAGACATTACGGAGGATTAGCAGCCCCGGCGCCACGTGCTGATGGGCTCAGGAGGCCACTCCGGCCCCATGGTTCTTCCTGGGGGCTTTTTGCATTGGTCCGGTGGTGAGGTTGAGTGCTGGGAGGAAAGAGGTTCTGCCCATGTTAGTTTTTGCTTTGTCTTTGGGATGCTTGTGGTGTGCCCCGTCCCCTGTGGTCTTACCTGAGGGTTTCCTGGACGTGGCTGTGTGCCTGAAGTTGTGGACTCAGAAAGGGAAGAATAGTGCAAAACCTTGCTGAAAGCAAAAGATTTAAACCCAGAGAGAGAGAGTTGCAGCCTGAGTTTACCTCGCACATCGTCTGTTATATATAGCAAATTAGTATGCAATTTTTTGTATCTATTTTTAGGAGAATAATTTCATCTCTGGATTTATGGACATCTGCTTCCTTAATAACCTCAGCCCATAGTTGTGTTGCGGAATGTCCCCTGGTAAACAGAAAACCAAACCCCAGGCACGGTGGCTTCAAGCATCCCAGGACAGAAGTCATGCCCTCGCGGACTTGTTGTTTTTTAGCTTGCTATCATGCAAATATCTAACCTGACTACAGTTTATTTGCAAATATGCTGTATGTAATATCTGGGGGGCTTGTCCCTGACCCACCCTCTGGTGAGCACCAGGGTGCTGTAAATCTTCCTGCACTGAATGGTTCTGGGCTGTTTCCAAGCCTGGAGAGATTGCACGTTATTGTTCTTGTTGGCAGTGCAGCTGTTTCAGGGGTAAGTTCAGAGGTAATGTTTGAGAAAGCCCTGATATTTGTAATGTAACAGCGTGACTTGGAAAACCGCGTAGTTGAACTCCATGACTTCTGCTCTCATGCCGTCTTGCCACTCGGTGCTAATGCTCAGCTGAAGGTGGAGAGCCAGGGCTTTGCTCCTGCCTTTCTGGTGACCTGCAGCCCTTTGTGGAATCCGTGTGTTTGGATACAGTGTGTCACGGGAAGCTGGGAAGGTTGCAGCCTGGAGCCAGAGGGGTGATGTGCAGCATGGGCCCAGCGTTCCTCCCCAGCTCCCCGGTGTCTCCAGCTGGTGCTCGCGGTTTTTGGTCCTTCCCTGGTTTTCTCATCCGTATGAATTGACTTGTAAGGCACTTCATTAAAAACAGTAACGATAATAATAATGTGCTGCTAGCTGCTTTCTTAAGAAGAGTACAGCATCTCTACAGATCGGATTACTAATGTTCTGTTTTACTAACAGTTTATCTCCACACAGGTAACACAAGTAGCAAGACAGCCGGGTCCTCCTGCCCCATCCCCTTACACTGCACATGAAATAAATAAGGGACACCCAAATATTGCTGCAACGCCACCGGGACACGCGTCGTCCCCAGGGCTCTCACAGGTAAGAGCACCGGAGCAGCACGTTCCCAGCCACCCTCTTTTCCTCTTGAATAGTTCTTGGCTTTGCTGCTCAAATTCAACGTATCTGTCTTGTCCATGACCAGTAAAAGCTGATGGAAGGACACCTCAGTCTGGCTGCTGAGGGCAGGCTGTTGGGCACGGTGACATGCTGGGATGGGCTGGGGACAGCTGCGTGCTGCTGAGAGCTGGTGGAAGCGGCTGTGCCGGGGAAGCGAGCTTTCTGCTCTTCCTGCCAGCCTCTCGGTTTGGGTGAAACATTAAACCCCAACTGACCTTTCAGACCGTGAGATGTGTGAAAACAAATGAGGTCATGCGAGGAACACTTCACCTCGATGTTCCGCATTCTAGATAAAGCTTAGTGATGCATGTCTGACGGCACTTGGTGGGAAAACTGGAAACCTGTGGTTGTGCTTGAAAATGTGTGAATACTCGTCTTTTATGAAGTGGGAAGTTAGAGGCTGAAGTATCTATCCAGGATCACAAGTAGCCTGTGGGCGTCAGTCAGCAGTCTCTGAGCAGTCCCTTGCGCTTTCGCTGCATGGCTGTTGGTGAGGAAGTCTCTGGTTTGAAGGCTGAGCTGAAGAGCCCAGCAGGGCTGCAGAGCAAAGCCCGTGTGTTGGCTGGCTTGCGTCATGGATCACAGCGCTTGTTCCTGGTAGACATCATCAACAGAGGGAAGCTAATCGCGGTAGATAAGGGGGGAAGAAAGAGGACATTCTGGGCAGCTTCTTAACAAGAAAACTCTAATCAAGGTTTTTTCTTCCCTTAATATTTTCCTGTTGAGTCAGTGCATACGTCGACGGTGGGCTGCGTGCCAGATCAGTGCTCCGGCCAGCCGGGAAAATGCTCGTTTCCTGTTCTGCTGGCTCTTATCCTCTTGGAAATGAGCATCAGCCGGCTTGTGTCACCACGCTGCTGCTAGCAGGACTGCCCTGACCTCGTGTCCTCCTTGGGTTCAGGGCCTGCATGTCCCCTGCTGGCATAGGGCAGCCCTGCTGCTGGGCGCTGCTCCGTGGGCTGGTGAGGACTGCAGGGGCAACGAGGTGTGCTGGCTCAGCTGCACGAGGTCAGGGCAGTTCTTCCACAGCGGTACCACAAAGCTCGGGTTTGGTGGCAGAACAGAGGCAGTAGTGCTTTCTGTTGGTTGGCAGCGCATGCTTGTCTGTACCCTTAGCTGACAGGGGTTTGGGTCAACTTGAAGGCTGTGGTGTGTGGTTGTTCTGTTTTTTTGTTGGTTTTTTTTGCTTTCAACCCTAGAAATCTGAGCGTTCTGTAGCTCACTTCAACTCTGGTGAAATGTTGAGTTGCAGTGTTAGATCACAGTAACCAGTTTTCTGGCTTAGGGTGTGGGGTGGAAGCATTACCTGTTTATTGCATCTATCGTTTTTCTCCTCTGAGTTTCTCTAAATGCCCTCTTGTGTTTGCGTTAAGAGATGAGGTGAGCGGAAGTCTCCTGTTTCCAGACCACGTTTCTGGGGAAATTCTGTCACGACTTCATGTATTTGTTTTCATTTGGGTAAACAATCAAAAGTCCCTTAAATCTCTCATCACACGAACATTTTTCTGTGCTATCATCGTTCTTTTCATCTGTTTGGACCCCTGAACTCCTGCTGTTTCCCTTTTGAGATAGAGGGCCCGGAGCTGACATGAGGCTCTGATGAATGGTTTATTCTCAAGTTCTGTAACAGCAAGGTAGTATTTCCTGAACTGCCCCGTATCTCCACAACCCGCGCTGTTCCTGGTTGAGCTGCGTTTTCCAGTTATGCCTGATGTGTGCGTTCTTGTTTTGAGAGCAACAGAGGCAGTAAGGAACAGAGCACTTCATTTGGGTAAGAATCTGAATAAGACGTCAATCTTTTTTCCCCATACACAAGACTTAATGAATATTCTTAAAACTGAGTCTTTTCAGGGTAGGGACAGCCATGTAGGCAGCAGTGGATGAAAATGTGTACGTGCTTTTGGGCTTCAGATACTGAGATCTAAAAACCATTTCGCCACAGTGCTAGCATACGCATCGCTTATGTGGTCCCAGACTGCTCTGATACTGTCAGCCCAGCGCTCTGCAAAGGGATCGCTCCCTGTACAAAACAGTGGGACCGCTTCGTAGGTCTGCAGACATCTGTGATGAACTCCCAGCATGGCATGGAGAGGTCACTGGGCCTGGAGAAGCATGGCTGGGGTGGCACGGGCTGTGACAGCGTATGGGGCAGTTAGCATCTACTGTGGGAAGAAGAGCCAGGTGCGGATGGATGCTGTACTTCTGTAGCTGTCTTTCCTTCGTCTTCATTTAAACGAACAGAAACAGATGGCTGTGTGCTGCTGTGGCTCAGTGTCTCTTTCACTTACCCTTCTGCCTTTTCCACTTAGCACAGCCAAACAGGAGAGGGGCTTGCTGTTCAACTTCCGCAGTGACCTGCCCCTGGCACTGTGCTGCCCTTCAGAATTAGTTCTGCAGCACGATGAGAAGAGCTTGGCAGCGCTGAGAATCGCTCCCACAGCAAGAGGCAGCGCTTCTGCTTCCCAAATTCCAGGGCCTTGAAGTCATGCTGCTCTGGAATGTGCCGAGCTCTGCTGGTGTTCGGGAAGGCGCAGCACATGTTGCTGCGGTGATGCTATGGCAGATGTGGCCCCGTGGACACGACATCTCACATCTCTGCTGTGTGCATCAGGAGAGGAGCGGCACAGCCCTGCCCCCCTCACTTGGGCTGCAGCCATCCGGAGGGACTTGTCTGAGACTTTCTCAGCATGCAAAGAAAAGGAGAAATCAGCAAAAGACAGCAGATAAATTTCTCTCTGGGCATGGCAACCAGAGCCAGTTCTGCTGGGCTCAGGTAGGGCACGGTGCGCAGGGCGCTGTGGAGTAGTGCTTGCTGGAGCACGCTGATCCTGCGCTGGATGTGAGACTGTGCAGCGCGGCGTTCACATGGGCCGTTAACACAAAGCAGCTGAGGGGCTGTAAATCTGCAGCCCACTCCGGCTCTGCGTTGCAGTAATTTATTGCGTAGCCGTGCCTTGCAAAGGAAACAGCAATAAAGCAGAGATCTTCCAAAGCAACCAGACTGGGACTTGGAAGGAGACAGCAGAAGAGTGCTTCCCTCTGTCTGCTGAGTGATGAGGAGGAAGAGGGGCTCCTGCAGGCAGGAGGCAGCGTGCAGAGCTGGGGCATCAGAATGGGGCTGGTCCATCTTCCTCCCCAAGGCCTCAGAGTGCTCTGAAGGATCCCAGGGAACAGGCATGGTGGATTCTGGTGCATGAGATGAAGAAACACAATGGAGGAATGGTTCAGAAGCGGTGTTCCAAAGAAGCAGCTTTGCTTTCTCTGCTTTAGTTTTGAAGCGCGGGCTCTGATGTGTGTGCTGAGGGATTCCTCTAGTATGGACAACTGACCAGCAAGTCTTGTAACAAATGGCTGGGAGTTTCATCATTCATGAAAGCTTCATGTCTTGTTCTGAGCATGCTGTGCTCTGGGCAGATCAGCGCTTTGTTGGGCTGGCACTGCTGAGTGCCCTGTGGCATCCGATGGGAGCTCCCTCTGTAGCTGTTGTAGTCACTGACAGCTGTGTTTAATAATGCCTTATCCATTTGTAACGACGTCAAGATACAGTCACAGAAAACAGAAGTGCAGAGAGCTGAATTCTCAGGATCCTGGTATACAGAGACCTTGACTTTTAGGTGGCTGATATAAATCCAAAACAGATTGTACTAGCTGAAGCTTGTTACCATCTGGTTCTTTGCCTTAAGTGAAAAGAGTTTTGTGGTCTCATTCTGGTCCTCAAAAATGTCACCATCGCGAAATTAGCATTTGTAACAGCAGCGAGACATTCCTTGGTACCTTACGGCCTGGGAGGCTGCGCCAGGCAGCGAGTCTGCATGCCATCTGTGGCATGTTATAGGCAATCTCCACGCCCCTTCTTTATTATCTTGGCTCCTTTCTGTGGGAGCTGGAGCTCTGTTGTAACCATGGTGTTTATTCAGTATTTCCCTCCCATCATGAGTTTAGATATTAGATGCTTTTAATGAAGTAACAGGCCTTCTGTCCATAGCAGATATCAGGGATAAAGAACGCTGATGTAGCTGCGCTGTTGGGGTGCAAGCAGCACGCCCTGCAACATACTCACTGTAGTACTCATGTTTGTAATGCAGCTCGCTGCTTCTGAGCTTGTGAGTAGTAGGTGGCTGCAGGTGGAGGTCTGAAACGGTGAGTTATTTAATAGCTGATAAAGCCGGGAGAAGCATAATCTTCTTCTGGCCTTTGTGCGAAAGGCCTGCTGGAAGGGCGGCTGAACTCTGTGTTTTGTAATAGGATTAGGAGCGTTTTGATGGGGTTAACAGCGCTGGGAATGTTTGCTCATGTAATGTCCCCCCGTGGTTGTGGTGAATTGCCGTGCCTTTTACCTCCTTAGTTTTGACTTCGAATTTGGGGAATGCAGCCATGTTTAAGAAGAGCTGCAGACTTTTGGGAGGAAAGGAGCTCTGGGTTAGTGGGAAAGGCACAATACGGCTTCAAGTGCACTTTGATGTGATTAACTTCCATAATTAGTTGGCCTTGGAAACAGTTAATTTTTCAAAGCCACAATGCAGAGGGGATGAATGAGTTGGCATTGATATTGGTGCACTTGGGAGGGACGGAAAGCAGCCTCATTCCTTTTTTTTTTTCTCTTCTAATAAGGAAGAGGAGAATCTGTTACAGCTTGTTCACCTGCACGCATATAACGAGGGCTGCAGCACAAACTGGGCGGGACGAGGTCTGTCTGCAGAGCCACCCCTTGCTGCCAGTGCAGTGGTCAGTACTGTGGTCTTGGGTGGCCAGCAGGTGAAGATCAATGTTTTTCTCCTCCTCCTTGAGCTTGCTTGCTTTCAGGTGTAAGCTACCCTGGCTTGGAGTCATCTCTGGCCCATCTCCCTGCTGCAGATGCAGTGGTTTGAATGCAAAGCTCACCCAGGAGGCTCCTGGGTGCGCAATCGAGCAGAAGAGTTCTCTCTAACATGTCACAGCCCCCTTTCTTCAGGAGGTTTTTGTGCACATTTTCTGTTACCACAGTCGCATGTGTGCTGTGCTTTGCTTTGATGCTCTTCAGACTTTCCCACTTGTTGAAACACATTTTTGTTGATAACATAAAACAAAATAACATGAAGCGACTTGCCACTTTCTTACATTTAATAATTTCTACTGTGGTATTCCTTCTGTAATAACACCTTCTGTTCCATGCTATTTAACTGATGTTTTCTTGCACGCTCCAGAAAAAGACATCGTTTTCAAGCAAACACAATGTGTTGCAGAAGGCACTATGTCCTCATAAACACTGGAGTCAGCACAAAAGTCAGAGCTTTGCACAGGCTGCATTTGTAAACAGAAAGGGCAAAAATATCTTTGCAGCTAGATAAATCTTGGGAGAAACAAGTTTGTTTGGTAGCTAGGAAAGCTTTTCAAGTGGTTTGACGCTACAGAGCCTCTCTAACAAAGCCGTGTTCTCGGAATTCATGAAAACCCAGCGAGTGACTTCAGCATTCTTCCTAAGAACCACTTCAGGGTTGGAGCCCTCGGACAGCTGCGGTCCTTCGTGAGGAATTGCAGAGGGTTGGCACCAGCTGTGGGCCGGGCAGCGAGAGCAGGTGGGTGTGGGCTGAGGTTGCTGGGGCTTGAGCTTCTCCAGGAGAGGGGGACTCTGCAACCCGAGCGACCTGGTTTCATTATACTGACTTGGAATTTCTTGTAGTTTGGTTTGTGACCTTTCCCTTTTGTCCCGAGGCATGCGACTGAGAAGAGTCTGGCTCTGTCATCTCTGCACTGTCCCATCAGCACGATCCCACCCGAGTGTTCTCATCTTGAAGTTACAGACCCAGCTCCTCCTGGTCTGCCCGGTGCTCCAGAACTGGTTGTGCTGGTTAACAGGAGGGCTGATACCAGATGTACGGCTGATGTCCTTTCCGTCCTAGCATCGGGTGATGTCCCACACCACCGGGTGCTCACATGCAGCTTTTTGTTGGCCACTGGAGGAAGCTAGGAGGAAAGGCACGGAGCAGGGCTCCCAGCTGGCTGCAGGTTGTGCTCGTGAGCAAAAGCGGTTTGCCTCAAAGTTTGTGTTCCTTAAATTGTGACAAGATTTTGTAGGCAGGCCAAGTGAAAAGCACTGCGTAACTCAAAGGATTCTGCTGAGAGCCCCAGGTCTGCTCCCAACAGGAGAGGTGCTGGAATTTCTCCCCCTAACTCACAATATTGTGAGTACCTTAATTATGGGAAATAGCAGTTCACTCGATTACATCATGGCGATGAGCAGACCACCCCCAGGTTCCAACGCATGTGCTGCACTCTGGACGGGGACTGGCATTTCAGCCTCTGTAAAGAGCCGACTCAATCCACACCAGTACTTACAGACGTTACGAAATGATAATCTGCTGTGGCATTATCCCTGCCCTCATGCCTTCCTTAGCAATAGTTTTGAACTTGGCCAGGTAATGTTCTGTATGGGTGGGCTGTAATGGCCACAGTGAGGAGCTGCTCTGCCCAGCGGGACGTCTCTACCCCAGTGTCACAGGATGAACACGTGTTCCAACATTTCGCTCTGTGACCACAGCACTGGGATCTGGTTAGCAGCTGGGATGGCTCATCGTTTTTATTTCTTAAAGCAGAAAGCACAGTGGTTGTTCTTTGCTTCCCAGAGCCGTGTGTTGAGTTTACCTTCTCTTGGAGTGCTGTGTTGAGGGCTGCCTGCCTTCAGCAGTGCGGATGCTGAGGAAAGAACTGCGATGGGAATGTTGCGCGGTGGTTAAAAACACAGGGTAAGCCAGAACTCCTGGGAGGCAGTGCGTCCAACAGGGGCACTTTGTCTTGCTTTCCCCTTTCACCCTCCTCCTTTGTAACATCTCTGCAGGAATAGTAACCACAGTGTCTTAAGCAGGAAGGAAAAGAGCGTGTATCTTGTGTCTGTGTGCCCTCCGCACAAACAGCCTTTGTGCAGGGAACAGGAAACTGCGTTTTCTTTGCCTTCTTCCCTTGGTGGGAATGTGATTTTTGGTGTTGAAGTAGAAGTGCCTGTAGTGCCGTGCCTGCTGCTTGGGGCTCTGCTTGCCTGTTCAGCTCGCTGCGTTCGCCCTCTTGAAAGTGTGATGCTAAATCATACGAAGCCATAAAAAGATCGTTAAAAATTGAGTGGGGATAGTAATGACACAGATGAGATACCCTGAGATAAATTGCTGCAGAGCACTAAAGATAACAAAGGTTGAGCCACACTTGTGAAAGAAGTAATTCCTCCTGGGTCAGGATATTTTTATCCTTCTAAAGGCTGAGTTTGCTGCTGCCCAATATTTCCCAGCGCAGGGTGTTCTCCTGAAGGCGGGATGCCATGATGAGGGTGAGCTGATTTCAGCGATGCTGGATCACTTGCAAATGAGCTGATGAAAATGAGAAGTTGTCATTGTGCTGTATACTGAAGAATCTCATATTTGAACATGGAGCTGAGTGTGGGGCTCTCTGTTTAAACAGAACACCTTGATGGTGTGTTTGATTATCATTGAGTGATATGATATTGAGTATCATTGTAAATAGGAGCTAGGAGCGTGTAGACGGGAATGGCCCATGTTTATCAGTGTAAGACTAAAAAAGTGCAGGCTTGGACTGGGAGAGTGACAGGACAGCTTATTCTGAGGACATACAAGTTCATGGCAGTTTATGCCTTTCTTAGCCTAAAACTGAGGCTGTTCTGAAACTGAAGGTTGAGAAAAATCAAGGTGCTCCTCTGTAGGAGCAGCAGTCTGAAGGAGTAATGCGGCTACCTGTGGGTTTAGTCAGTAGGTAGAAATGGAGAGATGGGATTTAAATGATTATCCTCTTAATTTTGAGGGCTGAAATGCCGAGGAGCTGCTGATTACAAGCACTGCACGCTTGCAGTCATTCAGGTAGTGAAGTGTTTTGGCTGTGGGTGGGCAGATTAGAACCAACTCGCCAAACGAAGGATGTTTCAGGATTACAAGCCACGTCTCTGCTGGCACCCGTTTGTGTTTGTGAACCAAGCAGTCATTTGTGCTGCCGCAGGGATTTCCACCTGCAGCCGAGGCCAAACTGTTGCCATGCAGGCCGGTGGCCCAGGGGAAAGCTTTCTAAGAGGCTTTTCTGTGCTGAAGAGCAACCTCGAGTGCTGCTGTGTCCGTACAGACAGCCTGCGGTCCCCCTTGTGGTTTTTCTCCAGGAGAACAGTTCATCAGCTGGAGGGGGAACCGAGTCTGACTCCTAAGAGGAGGGCAAGAGGAGGAGGCAGGCGTGCAGTGATCTTGTGCTGTCTTGTCTCTCACTCCTGGAGCAGTTAGGTTTTGCGGCAAGGAGCTGGTGTAAGAACTTGTCCATCTGGGGTTCCTTTGTGCCACTTGGAGTAGTGTGGAGGTGGCTTGGCTTGTCATGGACTGGGTTGTCACCCTTCAGATCAGGAAGAAGGGCCTCTGGGCTTGCTCAGGGATAGCTGAGAGCAGCCTTTGGCCCCATGCGCTTTGTATAGCTATCACATGTTTTGCTTCTGCTGTCATATTCCTCCCAAAGAGATGAAGGCATTTTGCTGGCGTTCAGCTGAGCTCCAGCTCACCCCAGCGAGGAGCACGGCCACTGCTGTTGTTACCAGTGAGTAACTGGAAGTCCAAAGGTTTTTCTCACCCAAGGTCAGGCCAGGGATTAATGATAGAGAAGGAGACAGCGGCAGGCTCCTGAGTCACAGTCATGTGTTGGAACTGCAAGACTATTTCTCCTTCTGCTACGTAACTTCAGTAAATATAGACCCATCCTAACTCCTTCCACAAGCCAAGAGACAGCTCAGGGAGCGGTGACAGAGCTGAACCCCTGCCACATGTCACCGGGCTGCCGAAGGCAGGGAGCTCAGGAGCAGCATCTTTCTGCCTGGAGATGTGAGAGTTTTGTTCCAACAGGAAAAATGTTCAGTGGCTGCAGGAGGCAGAGAGCTGCGTGACTCAGCTCTTTCTGAACCTGATGTGTGTACTTTGCCTGTTTATTCCCAGTACAGTCAGTACCGAGGGTGTCATGTTACGCAGCAGGCACAGTGTTTACTAACCAGCTCGGGAGCTGATCTAAGAATAACTTTTTTCATTTGTTTTGTTGGTAGCGATGATTTCTTGTTTTATTTTTATTTCTTGCTTAGCGCAGTCGGCAGCCTGAATCCGGAGCTCTGCACAAAAAACATGGGAAGGGTTTTCCCCAGCAAGCTGCTGGAATACGTAAACACAAATATTATCGCCTTTCCCCCCATGGATAGCGACGTTTCAAACACGGAAGCATGAGGATGAAAGCTTCAGGAAAGCAAACCGCTCTGCCTCGGAAGTGGAGCTGCTCCACAGCCGTCCGTTCTGTTCCAGCTCAGTGTGCTGCAGCTGCTGAACTTCAGGGGTTTCAGTGCCAGCATGTAGATGCTTCTGAACCAGGATTTGTATGCAGAGCAAAATTTGTTTCCCAGCCTTCCCCTCTGTGGTAATTCATTTAGGGAATTTTTGGAACATCTCTTCATGCTCAGCGTTTCAGCCATGGTGCTTAAAAGCCACGCATTTCTAGCATGACAGAATATGATAATAATTACCTTGTGTACCTATTTAAATGCTTGGCACAGGAGAAGTCCTTTTGACAGATGAATACATGCAATACTTTTAATCAGCCCACTTGTCTGCAAAGCGATGGATTGCTGTCATTTATTCTGATGCTTGTTTTGGTAGTGTTTTAGGCCACCATGTACTGCAGATATCTACAAAGCACTTTTTTTTTGTCTTTTCCCATTATGCTGTTTAAGACAAACGCCAGCTACGGCACACCTCCATCTGGCTTGAAGCATGCCAGGCAGAAGCATGTGCTGTTGTGTAAGAGTTGTGAAACATGTTTGTTTAGATGATGTTTGTTACGTTCAGGTCCCTCTGTAGGGCCTTCCCACCCCCAGGCAGACAGACACTTCCAGCCAACTGGGTGTTACCTGCGAACTTACTGAGGGTACACTCGGTGCCCTCATCCAGGTCATCAACAAAGATATCAAACTGTGCCCCAGTACCCTGGGGAGCACCGCTGTGACCAGCTGCCAGCTGGGGCTGACTCCATTCACCACCACTGTGGGTCCGGCCCTCCAGCCGGTTCTTTACCCAGCAAAGAGTGCACCTGTCCCAGCCATGGGCTGCAGCTGCCCCAGGAGAATGCTGTGGGAGACAGAGTCGGGGGCTTTGCTGAAGTCCAGGTAGACTGCAGCCTTTCTCTGACCCCCAGGTGGTCACCTGGTCACAGAAGGAGGTGAGGTTGGTCCGGCAGGACCTGCCTTTCGTGAATACGTGGGCCTGATCCCCTGGGTGCCCCATACCTGCCCATGTGTGAGCTCACTGAGGACCATCTGCTCTATGACCTTACGCAATTCATGTCACACTGATGGGCCTGTAGCTCCCCGGATCCTCCTTCCAGCCCTTCTTGTAGATGAATGTCACATTAGCAGTCTCCAGTCATCTGGGGCCTACCCTGCTGACCAGGACTGCTGATAAGTGATGGAAAGCAGCTTAGCTGTCACCTCCGCCCATTCTCTCAGCCCTCCAGGTGGGTCCCATCAGTGCCATGGACTTGTGGCAGTCCAGGTGGGGCAGCAGGTCTCTGTTTCCTCCAGAATTTGGGGGCTTATTCTGCTCCCCATCCCTCTAGCTCAGGGTGCTGAGTAGCCTGAAGGTAACTGGTCTGATTATTAAGAACAGAAACAAAGAAGGCATTGAGAACCTCAGTCTTTTCCTCGTCCTCAGTGATAATGTTCCCCACTGCATCCAGTAAAGTAAAGGATGGAGATTCTCCTTGGTCCTCCTCTTGCTCTTAATTTATTTGTAAAAACAGTTTGTATTATCTTTTATGATGGTGACTGGATTAAGTTCTTGTTGGGCTTTCACCTCTCCAGTTTTCTCTCTGCATATCCTAGCAACGTCCTTGTACTCTTCTCGAGCTGCCTGCCCCTTCTTCCAAAGATGGTAAACTCGTTTTCCCAGAGTCTCAGCTGAAGCTCATAGAATGCTTCCTCTGCCTCCTCATCCTGGTCAGGTGGTCTATAACAGGCTCCCACTGGGATGTCCGCCTTGTTGGCCTTACCCACAGGGGCACGACATTCCCAGCCCCGAGCTCTGCAATGTCGAAACACTCCCTCACATATGGGGACACCCCATGCCCTCCTACCTTGCCTATCCCTCCTAAAGAGCACGTGGCCCTCTGTTGCAGCACTCCGGTCATGAGAGCGTTCCCCTTGCATTTTGGTGAAGGCAACTAAGTCACAGTTTGCCTGCCGCACAGTGGCTTTGAGCTCCTCCTGTTTGCTGCCCGTGCTGCGTGTATGGGTGTAGATGTGCTTCAGCTGAGCTATTGGCCGTCTTGGTTGGGAACAGCGCTGGCTGCCCGAAGCATTACCTTGTTTTGATGACAGCTTAATAGCAGGAGGAGCCTGTCAGTGGCTGCTATTTAAGCTTTTGTACAATTATTTTTTTATAACTTAATGCTATACTGGCTCTGATAGAGTTTAAATGCTTAAACAAATTGGATACTCTGCTGCAGCGTCTTGCGTTTGCCTCTCAGCCTTGCAAGTGTCAGAAGTGACATCTGTTATCAATGAAGTGGCTGTATTTGAATGTGGCACAGTGTTTAGAAATGCCTGCTTTGCAGTTGTGCTGCTACATGTCGAGTTTTTAGGCTTAGTGTTAGCTGCTCTTCCTGTTCTTAGGAATTCCTGTTTGGAGGTGGGTCGGGATGGTGGTGGCAGCGTGGAAGTTGTATCTAACCTGGGCTTTTTTCTGTTGCGTGCAATTTAAGCCTGAAGAAAGCATGTTTTCCTGGGCCTGAAGAAGGGGAGGAATACCTGATATTTCCCCCTTTTCACTGGGAGGAGGAGCGGTTGGAGCAGTCTGGGGTAAGGCCTCTTCTCTTGAGATTCAGGGCAGGCATGGGAGTCTCCATCGTGTAGGATGTGAGAGGAGCACCCACGTGGACACAGAGCTGTTGGTCCTCCCAGGGGAGAAGAAGCCTTAATGTCACAATGGGCAGAAAGTCAGCAGCAAGGCATCACAAGTGCAGGACTTCACTAGGTGGTGGTCAGAGAGACACCATTTTCTTTGCATCTTGTTAGAGCTTGATTGTTCTACACCGTGGTGAGAGCCCTCAATGCAGCGCCATTACTGCTGTGAGATATGTGAGATAGTGTTTATTATACAGCATGACATGAACAGCTCAAGCAGAATCACACTTGTCAAATAGAAGGGGAAAATATTTGATGCTGCATCTGACATCTCAAAAACTAGAAGGCTTTTGGCAAATGACTTGTGAACGTGAGTTAGAAGCTTTGCCAGTGATAAGGACGGAAGGAAGCACTGGCTTGAGAGGACCGGGCTAAGTGAGCTCCCCAGGAGGAGGGCAGCAGCAAGCCTGCCTGAGGTTGCTGCGTCCAGAGCAGGAGCTGATGAAAGCATTTCATGGCTCTTGGCCCAATCTTTTCTGTTGTGTTGATATGAGCTGCTACAGAATAACGTTTTTCAGCTAAATATTCTACCCATTATTCTACATATACAGCAAAGATCTAATGATATACTTGGAGACAGGGATTTTTATTATCTCTGACCCAGAAAGCAATGTGAAAATCAGGTGGAAAATAACAGAGCGTCCTTCTGAGTTAGCTTGTGCAGTGAGAGCACTGTCCTTCAGTGTCTGTGTGCTTGTACTTGGGTTTTGCTCCGTGATGATCAGTTTGGCTAAGTGGGGCAGTGTGGGGCTGGGCAGCGTGATGCACGTTGAGTCTGGGAGGTGAGAAATACATGTGTTCTGCACAAGGGAGACTTCTTCCTTTCCCACATCAGTAAAACTCCTGTTACGCCTTGTAAAGGCTGGCTGTTCCTCCCTTGAAGGCCAGGCCAGGCCTGCTTACCCTTGGCCTGATTTGCTATCTCAGGCACAGAAGGTTTGCATGCTTCAGCACTGTGTTTCAGGACTTTGTGCTGTTCCTGCACCACTGCTTGCACTGTTTGCCTGAAACTGAGCTTCAGGCTTTACGCTGCATCACCACACCGTGCTGTGAATCCTGTCTCGATAGCTACCATTGCACAAGTTTCTTTTTTCTTTCTTTATGACATTATTATTTAAAGAAGAGGTAAGCTATAATTGTAGGAGTTATTCTTTTAAGGAGAAGTACACCAAGAAAACATCCTCAGAAAGGAGGAACGTCTTGTTAAAATATTAATTGGTGTAGCTCTAAAGCTCTGGTTCATTGTTACTTTGGGCAAATAACATGGGGGGAGAGCATCTGGTAGTACAAATTGTGATAGCGCATTGAAATCAGTGGACCTATGAAAATGTACACAACCAATGGTTGGTCTTACAGCTGTAACGATTTCGGGTGGTTTCATTGTGTTGCAAATGCTTTATAGCAGCAGTGGCTTGTAGTAAATGCATTTGAACTTATTTCTTGTGGATTTTGGAGGATTTGGCAGCAATGCCTATGGCTCCAGCTCTCCTTGGAAACAGGTTCCGAGCAGCCTTCTGGGAACTACGTGGCCAGAAGGGCCAGGCTGCAGAGTTTTGGTGACAGGTGCACTGGTGTGTGCTTGTCAATGTTTTTTCCATTGTGGCACTTCTGGACTTTAGGGCAGTGTCAGTAAATTGGTTGGATCCTCGACAGAGAAGGCTTTTGCCATCGTAATCACCCGAGCTGTTTGTGTGTTACCTTTATCTTGATGGTAATCAACAGTGTGTCTTGATGACGCGTTCAGTTCCCACCTTCTGGCGTGAATCCTTGGGTACACTCACGTCGTGTTTACTTTCTTGTTCCCTGGCAGGCTCCTTACCCCTCAGGACAGAATGCGGCTCCAACCACGCTGGTGTACCCTCAAGCCCCACAGACAATGAACACTCAGCCTCAGACCCGCTCGCCGGTAAGGCAGCCCACCTTTGCTTTATCTCCTCTTCTTCCTTCCTTGTTTGCGTGGTTCTCTGTGTTTGTATGTCTACAGCAGTTCTCTGGAAAGTCGATTTTATTGAACTGGAAGCACATTCTAAATGGCAAATCTTGACTGAATATGCAGGCGTTGTTCTCATAGGATAATTTTCCTTATCAGAAAAGAAGCGATGGAGGGATTCTCATCTACATTCAAATAACATGATTTATTTTTAGCGTAGTTGCTTTCAGGTTCACTTCATTCTAGAATTAGATTCATTACCAGAGTCTTTCACTTTGCTTCATTTTTTTTTTTCTTTAAGGAAGTATTTGCTAAAGTGGTAGCACAAAGATCAGAATGAAAGCGCTTCTCTGCAGCCACGCTCAGTCCCCAGTGGCCTGTGGGCTTTGCTTTGAGTCAGTGCCACTGGATCAGTTCTAACCATTTACTGCTTAGCACTAGGTAGGTGCTCACACATGGGAAGTAGAGCTTCTGTGTCCCCCCATCTTGTTGTGGTAAGCCCCCTTCCATCCGCCTTGAGGTTTGGTTGTCCTCCATAATCTTTTTGTACTGCTCTGCTACAACAGGCCTTTGGTTCCCTGAGCTCTTGTTGGCAAATCTCAGCTCGTAGTGCAGTCCCATGTGGTGCTAGGGAGACCCTCCTGTGGCATCACATGCTTAGCCCTGTGCCGCAGGCCTGCTAGCATGCTGCCCTGGTGCTGAAAGCCTCGGGTAGCCAAGGGAGCAGCAGTCCCCGCGTCTCTTGTGAACCCACATATGCGTCGCATCACTTCAGGTTACCTGTAAAACCACTGCACCATTCCCAGCACTCTTCTCTTTTTAGAGTAAGATGAATGCTGCTGAAGCATGGCAACTGAAAGCCTCCAAGACAGAAGTCTTCTGTTTGACCACTTAACAGGTACAGCGCAGGGCTAGCTTCCCCTGTGCAACCGCACCGATGTGCGTGCCCTGCTCCTGGGGGTTCCACCCCCGGGGGCTGCAGGAGGGTTAGTTCTGAGAGCCGCTGACCTCTGTGTGATGGGTGAGCCAATTAATGCCAGGTTTGATGACATTTCTGTGATGGAGACCCCACCAGATCCCACTGCTTCCCTAGTCCTCTGTTCTGATCAGTAAGGTGGGATACTGATGGCAAAACTCTTTTCTCAGTAAGTATATTCAACTTCTTTATCTTTAATTGTTGAAAAGCAAAAATAAATTGATATGGTTAGAACTGGAGCAAAACCTGACTGAAGAGCTGCATCTCTAAACCAGTTTTTTTGACAGCCCAGCAGAACAGTGCCAATACATTGCACAG
>JANHGO010005283.1:0-23353 GCA_024606505.1 Aquila spilogaster
GATCGGATTTGGGGTGGGGTGGGGGGAGGGTGCAACCATTATTTATATCACTTTTTTTTTTATTATTATTATTTTTTTTTTAAAAAAAGAGAAGTTAGCTGATGGAAGAATATTTTTATTGAATAGTGCATTTAGTTATGTCAGAAATATAAATATATATATATAATATTTTTGTAAACGAGGCAAACTGAAAATGTTTGCTGTTTTATATTAGAATTTTCTATTAAAAGAAATAAAATAAGAAAAAAAAAAAACAACAAAAAAAAAACCCCACACAAATAATTGTTGCACCCGTCATCTGTTTGCTAACAAGCTTCTATTCTGTGTGACTGACTCATATATAACGGATGTGGAGATGTGCAAAACAAATCCTCAGCGTTACATTCTCGTTGTCTTCCAGCTCCCAAAAGACTCCAGTTGGTGTTTGATCTAAAGGGGATTTTTCTTTATGGACACTGAAGAGGAATTATGGAGATTAACAGAACCAATAGATTGCAATTAAAATGCAAAAAAAAACTGCCCTGAAATCTCAAGCTTATGATTTTTAGTTGTGCTTACTGGTCTTGGCGTAGCTTTGAAAGGAGGAAATCCCTATTTGCAATAACTAAATATTTGCCGTTGATCTCAGTTGGCCTGGGAAGAACGAATTCTACAAAGGTAGCTGGAAAGAAAACACCGGAGTGCATGGGAAGGTTAAAAGGAGAGGACCAAATTCAAGGCTTGATCTCACAGAAGCAATTTGCATCAATTCGAATGTAAAACTGAGGAGCTGGAGCAGTTCAGGAAGCCTGCTGTTCAGCTTTGGGAGCCAGGGATGAGCTATGGAGCATCTGTTTTTCAGAGAGCTGGTTTGGAGATCCAGGCAGTGGAGAAGGAATTTCTGAGGATTATTCATGGTTGGCCAGCTCGTCCACGTCTGCCTTCCTTCAGCCCAGGTCTTGAATTTCTTTGTTAATCATTTTTCAGCTGCCCTACTTTAGCCAACGTATGAGAAGAAATTAGGTTGGTTCGGCCATAGTAGCGTTGGGTGAGAATCCAGATGAAGGAACAAATTTCTCAAGGGTACTTTCATGGTGTAGATGCTCCTTAAGGTAATTTTCTGGCAGATTATAGCGCCTGTGAAAAATTCCTCAGTTGCTGTTGCAGTAAAATTAGATCTATACTGTACTTGCTAAAACAGGTGCAGCAAAGCTCTGCGTTCCCAGTCTTTTTGGTTCTGCATGCACATCTGGTAGGGAGAGTCTGGCTTCCAGGGTCAGCTTGTCCTGGCCATCGTTTTTGAGGATGCTAACTAGGTGACGACTTCTGGAGAGCAGGATTTTCCTGCAAAATGAATAATGCATTTTATGACCATTACTGTCTGCGTAACTCAAAGGAAGCTCAGTATGGCACAGGATCAGGGCTGTAGAAGTCTGGTCATTGCTAAAGCAGTCCAGCTTAGGGCCATAAATATTTTTAACGGTAATCTTTTCAATTCCACTGCTACTAATGAAGGCTGGATTTGACCAAGCTACAGGTTCCAGGAAAGAGAATATGTGTAAACAAAAAGCAGCAGATCTCTAGTGTTTGTGGGAGGGGGTAAAAAGAAAATGGATATTGCAAATGCGTTTCAGCTCTGGCGTCATGATAGGTTTCCTGTAGCTATGTTTCTTCACAGCCAGTGAGTGAGGAGAGTGTAAGGGAAGACCACACTTGATTCAGACACATGGAAGTTCAGCAGGCTAGCAGGGGATGTATCTAAACAAGGCATCTTGTCAGTTGCTGTTGGGCGTTTTCAGAAATGGGCAAACCCCTCCTCATCCGTGCGTGACAAGGGGACCCAATGGGACACCCTCACCAAGTTTTCCCATTCATCTTGGGCTTGCTCAGGAAAGTCAGGAGAGGTGCTGACATGCTTGGTGTGGTGGGAGGTTTGCAACCGGCCTGGAATCATCCCCCTTTAGTGAAGGAAATTGTTAAAGCATGCTTGCCCTGGCTCTGTCTGCAGTCAGTGTAGGCAGCTCTAGAAGGTGTCGTGGCCAATGTGAAGGTGCCAGTTTCTCCCAGCTGACAACAGGAGATAACATGTAGACACCCAGGTAAGAGATGTGGAGGTGAATTCATGACTAAGCAAGGGAAGTGTGGAAAACCCTGCTAAGCTCCCCTTAGGCATGAACCCATTTGAAAGAGCAATCGCCAAATCAGACAGGAATTTTGCCTTCTTCCACCCCACCCCAATCTCCAGCAGTGACCTTTGAGACTTGAATGTAAAGTCTAGGATTTGTTTTGCACACTTGGGATGGTATTTCCTTTTAAAGGGAGGTGGGAATACTAACATGAAGGATTAGTATTTTTCTTTTTTTTGTTTTTCCATTGTCTTATGGGAGCCTAAGTTATTTTTCTCTACCTCATATGTACAGCTTGTAGGTATAAATCTGATTCTGAGTGACTGTTAAGAATGTATTTAAGTTATTTAACATCTTTGTATAACAAAAAAAAAGCCAGAACAAATGAAACAATAAATGTATTTTAAATTATACTTGAAGCGTGCTCCTCTTTCTTCACACTTGTTGAAAACGATCTAATTTCTGTGGTTGTGGGAGCACCTGCACCTCTTTCAGCATTGTTCCTAACCTCTTGTCTTGCAAACAACCCATACCTGTGGCTAATGCAAGCCTTGAAATGCTGGAAAGCTTAGCAGAGAGGCAAGAGCGATGCCCTAGAGTGTAGGATGGTGTATTTCCAGTGTGAGATCCAAGTATGCTTTGGAAAAAAATTAAATGGTCACTGTTAATTGGTTGAGTAATGAACATCCTCATTGATTTGGTCTCATTGTGGTCCTCAAAAGCCTTAAGGCTTTCAGGGTGGAAGGAAGGAAGGAGGAAGGAAGGAGGAAGTGTTCTCCTTTTCTCTAAGGAAAACAGGTCCTTACCAAGCCCAGCTTTGGGGATGATCAACCCTTGCCAAGTGAGCTGTGAGGTCTGCCCATCTTGGGTCTTTGATCTGGGCCTCCAATCAAAGCCAGCATAGTACCTCACACTTTGAAATGTAATTGTCCTCGTAATAATACTGTGAGCTGAAGAAGTGCCTCTGTCTCAATTTTGAATGATGATGGAGTGACCTGTAAGCAGCAAGGACAAAATCCTATGCTTCCTTCTTTCCCAGCTCAGCTCTACTCTGTGTGAATCACCTCACATAGTATGAACTGATTCAGGACTGCTATAGACAGATGTGTTCCAGTGTTTTGACCAATGCAGTGTTAAACAAACTCAGGAGATTGGTGATCATCTTATTCCCCACGGTTAGCTGGAGAAGCCGTGATAGCTTGGCAGAATATCACTATCACGTTGTGACTGCAAAGTTGCTCAGATCGAGTGAGTGTTTGATAGGAGCTCAGAATAGGGAGGACACTTTCAAATATAGTCTGGCTGAATGATAGCGTGCACCAAAAAAAAGAGATGGTTACTGACGTCTACATATTGTATGCCCACTCAAATGTCTTTTTCCTCAAAAAAGTTTCCTGCAGCAATTTCATAAACAAAATTCATTTCAGTTGAGCAGCTTTAATTATCCAGAGCCCATTAATGTTCATCTCACAACCTACTAATGACTTCAACATCTGTGATTTGGGTTTGCAAAGCCTCCGAGAAACAACTCTGTGCCCATATGTACACGCATGCAATGAGATACTGCTTTCCCGTGCCACAGATGTTCAGTAGTTCACAGATGTGATATTTTTTCATGAGGATGAGGAGGAAGATGAGCAGTTAACCAGCAGCCACTTGAGGTCCAGCTGGTCATGCAAGCTATCTTAAAACAATCCAACCAAGTAACAACAACAAAACCAACCCCAAACCAACTCTGGAGTAGACCACAAATGTGGCTGAGGTCTTGTTGAGAGAGTAGGTGATGGAGTATGAAACAAGAAGCTATTTAGCTTAATGTGCTACAGTTGAGGCAGGCAACCAGGCACAAACACTCCCTCAGCACTCAAGAAACCACGTTAACTTCAAGCATCTTCATGGAGTGGGGTAAAAAAATTAAAAGCATGTAACCTGTGATAGCAGTTCAGCTGGTAGGTGGTGACTTCCTACCCTGCAGCAACTTCATGTGGCCAGGTACTCATTCTCATAGGTTTGGCACTCCGTTGGGGGCAGCTAAACGTGGTCCAGGTGATTCAGTCAAGCAGAAAGCCAACTCAAGTAGTTGGGCAATTGGGTGAGACTTAAAAAAGGGCTATGGTGCTATTGAAGGTGCACTGGAGGACCTTGAAAACTGTAGACTGTGTCTCCAAAGTGCTTCACAAAGTCTGAGCTGGTTATCCAGTTCTCTCCTTCCTGCGTGTGCACAAATTCTTGCATTTCTGTTACCTCCCTTTTACCAATCTCATTTTCTGCAGTGGTGCAGCACTCACATACTCACAGTCCTTTCACCAAAGCTCTACAAAATGGCTCCTCAGTACTTTTTACACTCCATATTGTCTGTCCTCAGAGACGATGATTTCTTCAAGCCAGAACTTCACTCATGTTGGCATACAATGCACTTTATTGCACTCTTTCTCACAGCTTACTAGCTACAGCATCCACCCAAGGAGAGGTTTATTAACTCAGTGAGATAACCCTGCATAAGCAGTGATCCTTCCATTTTTTGTTTTGTGTTGCTCTGCCTGCTTAAAGCTTCAGCTGAAAGCTTTCAGTGCAGAAGGATTTGTAATAACCAAATCCTATAGGTTGCCCAGAGAGCTGTGGATGCCCCATCCTTGCAGCTGCTCAAGGCCAGGTTGGAAGGGGCCCCGGGCATCCTGATCTTGGGGGGAGGGGGGGGGCAACCAGCCCATGGCAGGGGGTTGGAACTGAATGGGCTTTGAGGTTGCTTCCAACCCAACCATTCTATGATTCTGTGAAGTGTGATGTTCTCCTTGCTGAGACAGGCACTGTGAAATCGGAGTGGTTTTGCATGCACCACCATCCCAGAGCAGTCGACGTCCCATAGGATGGTCTGATGGACTGCGGAGACCCTGAACAATGCTTTCTGCTTTACACCTGATGCCTGTTAAGAAAATCGATCTGCCTAAATGCAGGTATTTACAGTGTAGCTGGAGGCATACAGGCTGGTCACCTTCTGTGGCTTTTTTAGTCAGTGGATAGTGCACCACTGCAGCCATGGAGCTGGGAGCACAATTCCTCTTTTCCCAGGCACCACTGGCCACCTTACACTGATCTTTACCAACCCTATCTCATCGATAGGGAGCTCAAGCATCAAACTTCACACACTTCTTCAGGAGGAATACCTCTACTGAAGTTCCACCCATCACAAGGAAGTACATGCAAGCTCACACATCATCTAAGATGAGATCATCTGAGCTAATATGGTGCAGGTGAGTTCTACACACAGCTATTAGTTCAGGGGAGGCTGCCCAAAGGGAGAGGAGTTGCATGGTGGCAGAATTGAACAGGGCCATATCCATGAAGAATCAGCTGAGGTAGGCAAAGGATAGGCTATGTGACATAAGGGAAGGAGGGGTGAATTTACTCTGGATATGCTTGCATGAATGAAAACATTGGTCATAGACAAAAACAAAAGGAGGAGTAGGTGCTAGGGTTCTCTTTCTGCTGGTGTTACCAAAACTGGCATTGTGGGTGCTCCTCAGCTGGCACCGGAGCAAATCAGGATGAGAATGACCACTACCAAGCCCTGAGGAACCTGGCAGATATTTGGCCTGATGTTTGGCCCAGGTAATTGTAAGCAAGAAGAGTGGGTGATTGGAAGTAATAGGACTGGAGATGGGAGATCCATGAAACTACCTTCGGTCTACCGCCCATTGAACCCTGCAATAGACCTCCCTGGCTCCTTGGGCTTCCTGTCTGACCTTGCATTAAACTTCCTGCCAGTTGGGTAGTGAGAAATCTCAGGCTTGAAACCTCACAGCCAGCCTCCGCCAGACCCTTAAAGAGCTGATAATGTGAGTCGTAAAGCCGCAGTAGCCTAGGATGTAGCAGCGTTTTGACAGCTGTTCCCACAGAGGAAGTGGGTGAAGCTCGAAAGCATATTGTAAGAATATGGGATTAAAAATTAAAAAAAAAAGAAGTATAAAATGAGAAACTCCAGAAAAATAAAATGGGTTTCCTTTCCCCTTCTCTCCCATTGCTTTCCTTAAGGCCATTGCTAGGTCTTCACAAGAAGGTGGTTTCAGCATCTGTGGATGTGCTGAGCAGCAGGGAAGCATGAGAACTAAGGAAAACACAGCAAATAGCAGAAACGTCTTCAGCTTGAAAGAAATTCTTCACGATGAGGGTGGTGAGGCAATGGCACGGGCTGCCCAGAGAAGCTGGACGTCCTCAAAGCCAGGTTGGGTGGGGATTGGGCAAGCTGGGCTGGTAGAAGGTGTCCCTTCCAACTCAAAGTATTATGTGGTTCTATGGTGATTCTGCAATTCTAGCTGCACATCTGAGGGATGTGCACAGGGGGTTGTGCTTTCTGTGGAATTCTATGTGCTGTCAAGCTAGGAAACTAACGTATCGAACAAAGATGAGTATAGGAGAGCATTCATGTTTGTGAACAAAAAAACAGTATGGGGAGAGAGGAAAAAAATAGAAGTGAGGAGACAAATTTTATACAGAGCTTCCCGTAAAACAGGCATGTATGGTAAAAAAAGTCTGTCTGTTACATGGACAGTAAGAAAATAAATCTAATCACCAAGAGAAGAGATGGCATAGTCAAGTCATAAGTGTTGAGTCACCATCATCACTGATATAATTCAATGTCCACAGGGGCTTTCGAATCCTAAAGGTCCTAGTAGAGTTATTTAGAACAGTGGAATCATAGAATCATTAAGGCTGGAAAAGACCACTAAGATCATCAAGTCCGACATCAGCCCAGCCCCACCATGCCCACTGACCATGTCCCTCAGTGCCGCATCTCCATGGTTCTTAAACACCTCCAGGGACAGTGACTCCACCACCCCCCTGGGCAGCCAAACTTATGTCTTAGTCAATCTGAGAGCTCAGCTTAGAAATATGTACCGATAAATCTTCAATGCTTCTTAAGTTATGGGGATACCACCTGTGGCTAGGACTAATACACCAATCATGCCACGCTTTAGTGTTTTTATTCTGCCTTTGTGTGATGGGAAGCAGGCAGGGGACAACAGCATGGCTCATCAAGCTGTAGATGTCCCTGTTCATTGCAGGGTAGTTGGACTAGATGACCTTTAATGGTCCCTTTCAACTCAAATGAGTCTATCATTCTGTGTTTCCTTATGGATTCACTTCAAGCCTGGCCTATACTAGAAGCTGTCTCCTCCACTCCTGCCAATTGCCAGTCTTGCAGGAGGAATCAAAGCTTGCTGGAGATGATGCTAAACATATGGCTCCTTCGTGTTCTGCTGGCTACAGTACTGGCGTGCTTCAGCCAGGGTAATAGAGGGGAGAGCTCTCAGATGCAAAATAGAGCATTTCCCTTAGGACCTGAGTTATAAAGGTGCTCAGAAAAGCAGATGAGCCATTTCACTTTCTATGTGCTCTCTATATGCTGCTGCTTCCAGGAATCACGTTGTCAGTGTAGCGAGAGAGATGGGCTTTCTGGCTGCACCTCCACGAGTTAATTCAACATAGCTCTGAAGCTGATGCCACCTGGCATAAAACAGTCCCCATCTAACCTATCAAATGATCTGGCCTTCCAGAACAAGGTGGCTCTGTTCAAAATGCCCCTTGGGAATGGTCCTCGGCCTATGCTAACATTTGATCCATGTCCATAAATTGCTTGGGTGTGTGCTTTTAGCTTAACTAAAAGCAGGCTGGGAAATGTCTCATATTTTAACAATATACCCAACCAAGTTCCAGCACCCGGGAATGTTTCTTACCATTCTCTTTCTCCACTGACTGTTCACGTCTTGTGTTAGCATTATGTGTGCGTGTATGTGCATGCACACATACATTTACATTCACACACCCTCTACATTTCATGGCTGTCAGCAGTGACTATAAAAATGCCAAACCCAGGGACTGATACAAAACTTTCCTGAGTTAATAGGAAAATCGTGATGAGCTCCGATCAGAGTCTGAAATCCCTCATCCACGTAAGTGACATCTTGGTGGGGTAGGCACTATCCGAATTGCAGTCCAGAATCTGTGCTTTGGAGCATTCTCAATCTTTCCTTCGATAATGAACCACTGGTAGAGAAATCTCGGATAGAATCCTCCGAGCTGAGCGGCTCCTGAATAAAGAGCCTGTCCCAGCAATGCTTTCATTTATGGCCTTCTCATCTTCCCCAGGCAGCACTGGATACAAGGTGCTAATTGCAAGGGCACTCAGCATAAATTATCGCCCATTTCTCCCCCTCACTTGTATGGAAGTATCCCCTCAAGGGATTATGCTCATTAAAGCAGGACCAAGTTCTATGCTAGCAATGCCCCAGGATGACTGGGCAGCCTGCTGGGATGGGGAATAAAAAGAAAACCGAGGTGCTCGGGCACTGAGGTGTAAATAAGAGGGAGCTCCAACCCTAGGGAATCCTCCAGCATGTTAGGAGAATCTGGCAGCTCACCCTACCTGATTCACTCTGAAGGACAGAAGACTCTGCATGTCCGAGATTTCTTTTTCTTTTTCTTTTTAAGGATTAAAGATGAAAAAAAAAAATGGGCTTAGTTACTTCTAACAAGGAAACACCTGGAAAAAAAGCATAAAGAAGACATCTGAAGCACTAGTGGGAGGTCTTTGCCTGGTGTGGTATCTTGGTTGATCTTACACGCTGGCAAAATAACCCCAGCCTCAGGCTGGCCTTCTATCACGTCTTCCATGTTCAAGAGAGTTCTCGTCTTGAACATCTCCAGGGACAGTGACCCCAGCACCTCCCTGTGCCAATTCATCACCACTCACTTCCGAGCATACTGACTGGTTCTTGAGTTAAGGGAGAGAGCGTGGCTCTTCACTGATGCTTTTGGTTGGAAATGCCATCTCTGCTGTCCTCTGCCCTATGAGAGGGTGAGATGTGTATTTTGTGTTGCATCCTCTGGACTGGGCCGCTGCTCACATTGCTCCTCTCCCATCCCAAAGTGATCAAGTGGGTGGAGGACACCAAGCCACAGTGAAATGCCTGGGGATCCTGTTGGGTGGAGGTTAGATTAGGACATCTGCTTTGCTGGCCTCCATCTGCCTTTAGCTTAATATATACTTGGGCAGTTTATGGAGTAAGTGGGATTCCAGTTGGACGCAGCCTTTTCCAGAAGGGTCAGTAGCATGGCTTTGCCTCCTTCATTTTTGCCCTCTTCTTTGCACTGTATTTTCTCTAAATGGTTTCACAAGAGTGTTTCTGAAGCCAGTGTTAGCCCTCTATAGCTTCTATAATTTCCTATGAAGACTTAGCTCCTCACACCCTCATGTTTCTCATACCAGTGACCTCAGCTCCTGGCATGTATAAGCCAGGCCTGGTACTTGTAAGCTAGAGAAAGATCCCTGAAGGACACAAGGAGCCTTCCACAGAGTGTTTTCAGAAAGTCTATTTAACAATACTTTCAATCAGCTTTATGTTAAAAATCAAAGTACTGCCTGTTTGGGACTTCTGCCTCTTGATTAGCTCTCAGCCAATCTCTGAGCTTGTTGCCAGTTGGCAATTTTTGATGTTTAGAAATCAGATGTTTAACATTATGAAAAAGCAAATGCCTTCTTTTCTATTATTTTTTTCCTCCTTGTTTTCTCAGGTTTTGGTTTATTTATTTGTACATCTTAAAAGATCACGATTCCAGCATTTGAAGAAGAGCTGTCGTTAATTCCTGCTCCAAGATGATTAATGCTGTGCATTTGATCTGATGCTACTGAGATTTTCTCTTCTTTCTTCTCACACCCCTTATCTCTCTTTCTCTTCTTCTATCCTTCTCTCAGAAGATAACATAGCTAAATATCAACCCAGTGATATGGCAATTGCTGTTCTGAATGCTGTAGCTGAAGAAGAGAAGGCTCAGAGGAGATCTCATTGCAACCTCAAAGGGAGCTTATGAGCAGGAGGGAAACTGACTTTTACAGTCAAAAAAGGAGAGATTTAGATTAGATGCCAGGAGGAAATTTTTCACTGAGAGCATGCTGAGGCATTGGCACTGAGAAACTCCCCATCCCTGGAAGTGTTCAAGGCTGGGTTGGATGGGGCACTGGGCAGTATGATCTGGCACCCGATTTAGTGGTTGGCAACCCTGCCCATGGCAGGGGGGTTGATCCTTGAGGTCCTTTCCAACCCAAGCCATCCTATGATTCTATGAAATTTGTGGACATGAGCTGTATTTTGGACCATAGGGTGACCAAATCCTGGAGTTGTCTTAATTGAGATTGGCATTCGACTCATTTAATGGCTTTGAAGGGTCTTGGAGTACTTCACGCTACCCGGGGATGCCTCTATCAGTATCTTGTCTTTCTATAAGAAAGTATCTACAGGATACTTCTCACTTGGCGAGAGGAGGCAAGACAATTCCATGCAGAATGGGGAGCACTAATGCAAACTGGCAGCCCCACAACCTGAGCCTGCTGTCCCCTAAGTCCAGCCAGGTGCCCACAGCACCAATCCTGAGCGTCCTTTTTGCCACCAGGTGGAGCTGGGAGAGAGCTCCTTGGAGCAGCCAGCTGACAGCACCGGGTGACGATTGCTCAATCCTTGTGGCTAACCAAAAAAGTGGATTTTTTTGTTGTTGTTTGGTTGTTTGCATGTTATTCTACCCAACTCCCTGCCCCGGAAGTTCACGTCTCTTGACATTTCCTCTTGAAAATCAAAAAAAGAAGGGCTGGCATTTCACTTTCAAAAAACGAGCTCCCGCTGCGATGGGAAATGTGGCCAGACCTCGTGATGGCTGACCATTGGCTGCAAGGAATAGTTGAGGTAATGCGGTCCTTGCTGTTTATATTGTGCACAACCTCTAATTCAGCAGTCACCTCACAGATGAAGACGGCCCAGTCAGGTTTGCTGGGAGCAAGGTTGTCCTCATGAAGCTTCCACCTGCTTCCCTTGTAGCTGCTTGGGTGACGGCTGCAGTGATGCTGGCTGGTTCTGTTATTTCTGCCCTGAGCTGCAGTGCATAGAAGTGCTCTGCTGACGCATTTCTCCCATCTACAAGAGGCTCTTAAGAGCAATAGACACTGAGACAGCTTCTCCCACTTACCAGCTTATAGGAGCCACTCAAAGTCCCCTGCTGTGCCTCTCCCTTCTTCAGGCTCTCCTTTCCTCACCACAGCGTTGGGATCTGAGTTCAGATGGTTGGTCAAACGCAGACCCGATTTGCTTTAAAAAAAATCAGCTGTGGCCATCCTCAGTGCCTCATTTTGTCACTCTCTGTTGTAAACTGCTGCTTTGTGCCTTTACCCTGGTGTTGAGGAACCTTAATGAGACTTGCATTAATTATCAGCACTGGAGATCTGCTGCACCAGGTTTACCAGGTCTCTGGATGAAGCCAGCTCGTCTCTGTCCCAGCAACATACTGGGGAGGTCAAATGGTAGCAGGCTGTGAGCTCAAATCTCCATGGTCGGGTGAACACAACGCTGAATCTGTTTGAGTATCTACTGCCCTGAATAAGGCTCATCAGATGAGTCAGATCTGCTGAAGCATGGCAGTTTGCAGCCAAGAAAGGACCTGATTCGCCTGCAGCAGGTCAGAGCATGTGTGCACTGCTTTGTATGTCCATTTAGGGGTTCACTGGGTGGGTGAAGGCAAGGTTGGAGCACCATTTGCATTCAGGAATGTGATGCTTAGGTCAACATTCTTCATGACCAGGAGCTGGAGAAGCTAAGGCTGAAACCCAACAAAGGTTCAGGGCAGGAAGACATCTTGTTGAACTACAATTCAAGAAATGAGGGAAAAGAGATAGCAAATGGAAAACAAAAAACTACAACAAAGAAAAAGCGTGGTCCTGGTACAGAGTAGAGGCCAGGAAATACATTACTTGAGGTTGGAAAAGGGGAATAAAGAAAGCATTGCTGAAGCAAGGTGAGGTATTGGAGTATGTACAGGGAGCCACTCTTCTGGTATCCATATTCTGCTCAGCCACACCTCCACTCTTGTCTGGGTAAAGCTGTGTGCGTTGATCAGCTGATGGAGAAATGATGCACAGTCAGTTGCTTGGGTGCAAGCTATGCGGGTCCTGGGTCATTCAGTGGCCTGTTTTCAGACAGGGGTTACCTCACTCTGTCCAAACGCCATCTGTGTCTTCCAGCAGGGTCCAACAACCCACCTGCTACTCATTTGCTTCTCCCGTGTTTACTTTGGGCCCAAGTATGGGATAACAACGTAGGTGATTTCTTGGCTGAACTGGTTCCTGTGTGATGTCTGCTCCTCGAGCAGGCGGACTCTGCTTTTGCAACACATGGGATGAGACAAGTGACTTGGTAGCTCGCTTTTATTTTTCTTAACTGGTCTGATTGTAAGTACTCTCGCCTCCACCCTAGAGAGAATGTTTCCCTCTGTGTGCCTTTAATTGTTATTTTTATTCCAGCAGGATTCTCTTTCCTTTTTGTGGTGTTTTCGAGTGCTGTTGAACTTCAGTGCTCAGTTCACAGGCTCGTTCGCTTCCTTCCAGCTCGCAGATGCTCTCAGTGCAAAGAGCTGGAAAAGGAACCTCTGAGGCAGAGATGGGCTCTAAGGAATGGCTTTTGAGGCTTCGAGGGCTTTGTCTCCGGGCTGCAAACAGTTTTCTTCTTTCATGCATTCTGTTTTTTTTTCTCATGGCCTGAATCGAGAGTACCAATTTTGCCATAATAAAAGAGCTCACCTTTGGTTCCAACTAAACTTGTTTTGGGGACTCTCTCCTCTGGTTGCACGGAAGGTGGTGCTGCCTTCACCAAAAACAACCAGCGTGATTTTATGTGAGCTGGCAGCAAGACCTCTGCCTCACATTTTCAGAATGGTGCAATGGTCTCACCCCAATTTTTTGTTGTTGCTGCTTCATCCAGCTGTGCCATTCCTTCCTCAGCCTGGTTTATTTCTTTTCCATATGCTCGGCATCCTTCACAGTGCTGCTGGAAAGGCTTTGCAAGCTAGCACGGAGGTAGCATAGGTAATAAAACTCACGTTACCGAATGCTATGCAAACAAGTGAGGTCACCATGTTTAGTAAATCTGTTTTTCCCCTAACTGAGGATAAAACCTTGTTCTCTCGGAACACTGGAAAGTCTAACGCCTGCCTCCCTCTCCTTCTTCTTTTGCTCATTTTTATTTCCCTCTTTTGGTTCCCCTCGTGAGTATCCCACCTATTTATCCACTGCTTATTATTGTTGTTAGGTAACGGGCAAAGATTGACGTCTTGGTGAGCAGTCTCACCCACAGCACTGCCTTTTTCTTAGCCCCAGCAAAGACACTGAGGACTGCTAATGTTGCTTTACTGTCATTGGCACTTCCCAGAGCTGGAGACATCCCATCTTACCTGGTAGAGTCCTACAATCCTTCTGAATCGATAGCAAACAGCTGATGGTACAAACAGCTTCCCTCTGCAAACAGATATTAATCAATACTGGTGGCTCTGGTGGTGAGGGGTATGCAGTAAGCCTTTAATTTGGGAGTGGTATGGATTGGGTTCTAGTTGAGAGGAAGTGTGCATATAGGGTATGTGGTATATGCCCACGTGACCTTGAGAGTGGAGGGATGGCATCCAGGACCTGATTCCATTTCTGTCAGTTTTCCATGGGAAATCATAAAATCATAGGATCAACAGGTTAGAAAAAGACCTCTAAGATCATCCAGTCCAACCGTCCACCTATCACCAATGTTTTCCCATTAAACCACGTCCTTCAGTACAACATCTAAACCTTTCTTGAACACCTCCAGGGACGGTGACTCCACCACCTCCCTGGGCAGCCCGTTCCAGTGCCTGACCACTCTTCCAGAGAAGAAATTTTTCCTAATATCCAACCTGAAATATTTCTTTTTCTATGTTTGTGAATTCACTGCAGGCTTTTAAGTTCAAGAGTAACTTAAGCTGTGCACTGAAACTTTCTCAAATTTAAGGAACGCTTACGTGTGTACACTTAAGATTCTTACGTAGATAAAAAAAAGTTTGGAAAATCCAAAGATACGAGAATTAACGTTCCGAGAAAAGAAAAAGAATTATCTTTTTGAATTGAGCCTTAGGTCCTGAACTGCCGCTGGTTACACTGATGGAAATAATTGAAATTCCTTCAGTTTAAAAGGAATCTTTCAGATACATTATGATCACCTTCTGTAAAATTCACCTCCCGAGAAAGGAGTAGTTGAGCAGTTTAGATTCTTGGAGAGCACAAACCAAAAGCACTCCTTCTGACCGTGGTGCTGCACAGACCTGTCGGATGGGAAATTTTCTGAAGGAACGATGTCCTATTGGAAAAAGCCAATTTGATAAAATTGAAATGGTTCAAAAATGTTATTTCTGATAATATTTCATTAAAAAAAAACAACGTTGGTTTTGAATTTCAGACTTCCTTTTTTCCCCAATTTTAGGTGCTGTAGCATCTCAGTTGCATGCAAGCGATAAAAATTGCACTCGGTATGAAAATTTTCTTCCTTGAGATGAACATTTTCATCAGCTTCAAGCGTTCTTCTTTTCTCAACATTGTGTTTAGTAGGAAATATTGAAAATATTTTGCTTTCCTTTGCATTCAGATGGGAAAGATATTTGAGAACAGGGGGTTTGCCACAGAATGGAAAATCCAAGTCCTCTCTAGCCACGGTGCTAGCAGGTAACAGACACTTTGTGGTGCCTTTTAAAAACGATAGCGGAGCAGAGTGTGGAATAGACTTTCCAGGAACACGTTAGAACCCCCTGTTGCTTGAGGAATGCTGAAGCTGATTTGACAAAGCCCCAGAGAATATGTTTTTGAGGGCAATTTGGTATTGGCAGGCAAGTGGACGAGTTGACTGAAGACATTCTTTGTGCTTCCATGAAGGGAGGACAAAATGTTTATTTTGGTTTCAGGCTTTAATAGGTTTGGAGATATTTCAAGCTACTGGAGGCTTCCAAATCAAACTATTCACCCATAGACTTCTGCGTTTATTTCTATTTATTTATTTGTCTATTTATTTATTTTCTTGGGGACCAAGACCAATCCAAGCAGTAACAAAACTGCACTTACCTACACAAAACCTTTCTCACGTTACACGTTCACTTTAGGCCAGAAAGGACTTTTCCACCTGGAGACTGAGCGTTTATAAGATGATGTTTTTTTCCCCTCCGCAAACGCGCTATCGAATCCCCTCCAATCTTGAGTAGAACTGACGTGAGTTAAAGAAGTTTAGTTGGGGAGGAACTGAATTTCTTAAATGACTGTTAATTCATTTGTTGTTTCCTACAGTAGGGATAGTGTCTCATGGCTTCCTCTCCTTCTTTTCCATTGGCAGTTGACATTTCCCTGGGGCTTTGCAGGCAGCAGTCGAGTATTTTCAGAATGTGAAGACTTTCTTGCCTTTTAATTTCCCAACTGCATGTCAGGAAGCCAAAGTCCTTGGAAATGTCGACTCAAAGGGGAAACAGGTGATGTGAACTCGCCATGAGTAAGGCTGAAGGGTGGCTGCAGAAATATGGTGTTCCAAGTGCTTTATATATAAATGCGGATCTGTTGCAACATGAAATGACCCTGTTGCTCTTTATTTTTCTTCCCCCTCCCCCCTCATTTTTTTTTTTACTTCCTTTCCTGACTCTTTTAATTGTGTGGGTCCTTTTCATTGCCCAGTGTGTTGTGTGTCTTGGATGTGGAGGCACCTCCTGCTCTCATGTGACGGGACTGAAGGACGGGTCCACCAAGAGCAGATAAAACCTCGGGAAATCTCTGAATCCAAGTGTGAGTCATCAGAAGAGTTGATTTGAAGGGACAGCTGTACTAACATTGACTAAGATGCCTATTAAAAATATTGGCAGTCAAAGAAGGATCAGTCTGTATTTGATCATCCATTTTGAAAATTAGCAAAACAATCCACAGAGATTCTGAATAATGTTTTCATGTCAAGATAAGGACTTTTCATTTGTAGAGTTTTTTCTTTCTCTCTTTCTCTCTTTCTCTCTTTTGCATTTTATGATTTCCTCTCAATTTTACTCAGGAAATCATAGAAACATGAAATACTCCTTCTTTGGCGGGACTGATATTTGAAACAAAACAAGAAGGCTAAGGTACATTTTGTAAGCCTAATTATGGTTTTCCCCCATGATCAGTTAGTCTTTTTATTAGCCTGTGACAAACTGCCTGAGGGTTCTGGGAAACGAGCAGTTAATTCCATATCCTCTGGGGCTCAGTTTGTGGGTGGTTTAGTGCCTGGGTAACACACAGGGCTTTTGGAGCACTTGTAGCCTTTCTGGGAAAATCCTAAGGGAAGGAGACCTCTTTGGCAGGGTACTCAATGGCCACTGCAAATTATGCTTCATCTCTAAAGAGCCCCTTGTTCACGTATGGCTTTGGGACCAGCTCACAAGGTTTGTGCCTGTACATGGCGGTCCTCAGCCTACAAGTATTCTACCCACCAGTACAGAGTCCGAGAAGGTGTCCGATCATTTGAAACATTACTGGTGCTCAGGGTAATGCTGGATCTGAAATGCCTCTTGAAAACAGGAGGAATTGGATATTTTTCTGTGCTCATTTCAGGGTGGGATGAGCTTGGTCTCTCCCATTCCCAAAGATGGATGGAAATGAAGGGCAGAGAGTTTGGATGACTTTAGTGAGGAAGAAGCTACAGCCAGATGCCTGGGATCAGAGTGAGCTTCAGGTGAGGGTTTTTTTAATAGTTTCCTTCCATGTAATCCCATTTATTGATTTATCCTTTCCACTTTCTCCCTTAATTCATCACCCCTGCGTGAGTTGAGGTGCAGCGGTGTGGGCGCTTTGCTGGGTATCATTACACAGTCCCCACAGCAAGATGACACCCAGCAAAACCCCCACACTGCTGTGTGGAGGTGTCAGGACTGGATTCAGTATGGAGACCAGGTCTTAGGACATACAGATGTAGTGTTGCTGTATGGCCCCCATTTCTGCACCTATCTGCTGTGTTCAGGACTTGCTGTGTTTAAATGCTGCTGTTTGTCTGAATACAAATGAACTTTCTGACCAAAACAAAATATTTCTGATGGGGAAATCATCTTTAACTGAAACTTCATCTGGAGATAAATAGTTGCTGCCAGAGGAAGGAAGTGCAAAATCTCCTCTTTTGCTCTTGTGGAAACATAGTCCTATCTGTTCTTGAATTGAAAGAATTGAAAAGAGAATGTATGTATTTGTCTTTGGTTGCATAACCCATTCTTGACATGAAAACAGACAATTAAGAAATAAACTACCTTGATACAGACTGAGCTCTGATTGGTGCACAGAAAGCTCAGCAGAGTCAGGGCCACAATCACAACCTTTCTTCCAGCTCTGTGCCATCAAGACCTGGTCCGCATGACTGTGTGAGCCTCTAAGTGGAAACAGAATGCAAGAATAAATAGCCTGATCAGGAAACTGGTTTTCTTTCAAGTGTCATAAGTATGCTACTGTTTTTTGAGCTTTCACATTTATTCTTACTCTGCACCAAGACAAATCTGAGCCTCCTCTGAGTATTTGCCATGAAATAACAGTGAAATGAAGGCCCATGACAGAACAGCACAAGGACAGATAACTTTAAGACTGACCAAGGACATACAGAAACTTGAATGCAACTTCCCTCCTCTAGGTTGAACAAGCCCAGCTACCTCAACCTGCCTTCATAGCAGAGGTTCTCTAGCTCTCTAATCATCTTTGTGGCCCTCCTCTGGACCTACTCCAACAGCTCAACATCCCTCCTGTGCTGGGGGCCCAGGCCTGGATGCAGTATTCCAGGTGTGGCCTCAGAAGGGCAGAGCAAAGGAAGACAATCTCTCCCTCTCCCCATTGCAACCCCTCTGCTGATGCAGCCCAGGGTACTGTTGGCCTTACGCACACTGCTGGCTCACGTCTGGATTTCGTTCACCAGGACCCCTAAGTCCTTCTCCGCAGGGCTGCTCTCGAGGAGTTCTTCTCCCAGTCTGTATGCATACCTAGGATTGCCATGACCCAGGTGCAACGCCTTGCACTTGGCCTTGTTGAACCTCATTAGGCTCTCATGGGCCCACCTTCTGTGTTTGTCAAGGTCCTTCTGGATGACATCCCTTCCTTCTGTCAAATCAACTGCACCACTCAGCTTAGCCTGCAAACTTGCTGAGGAATGAGCACATCAAGTGCTAGATGTCATTCAGGTCTGTTCTACTCTGATCAAAATCTGTTTTCCCATAGCATTCATGCAGACAATCTGCTAGCAAAGTTTATTACCTACCAGCTCTAATTATGGACATGGTTAGTGGGCATGGTGGTAATGGCTGATAGTTGGACTTGATGATCTTAAAGGTCTTTTCTAACCTTCATGATTCTATGATTCTATACAGGCTGTGGCACATTGGCCTAATCTAATGGAATCAAGTGAAAACCTATTGCCCAGAGCCCACCCAGTGAGAAGCAGGCTGGTGGGTTGACTAAATTCAGATTATTCCATCCAGGAGACTTTGTTCTTAATGCATTAAACATCTCCGTGTTTTGCGGTTGCCTTCTCAAGAAAGAGTATAATTAAAATAAGAAATTTTTGAGCGGGTGCATATTTTCATCTTCTGATTCAGCGTAGTTTTCCTTCCCTCTTTCTGCGAAGAGAAAAGTAAATTTTGTCTCTGTGGTATTTCTTTGGCTGAACACGATTCAGCACCGCTGGTGCTCTAAATCAACATAATCAAAATAATCATGCACTTTTAAGGCATTCACTGGTCCAAACCGTGTGTACTACATATATATATATTTTTCCTAAGGTTTGGCTCTGACATCACTGAAATACTTCATCCAAATATCAGAGCTAATGTCAGGAATAAACCGGCATTGTTAGTTCCTCCTTTCATCCGAAGCCAAACACCTGCAGCTCTCCGCAGGCCTCAAAGAAGACCTCGCTGCCTAGAAGTGCCCATTGGCTCCTTCTCCCATGTTGTGCCGGTGAAGGAAGTGGATTCATTAGCGGGAGAAGCTCAAGTCACAAATTCCGGGATAACTGCAAATTAAAAAAGAAGAAAAAAAGGAGGGCCAGATCCCCAGATGATGTCAGTTAGCAGAGCTCTGTCAGTGTCAGAATCTATCTTGATTTACAGCAGCTGAAGATTTGGCTAAGAGTTTCCAGCTGAGGCTCCCAGTTGCTACGCAAGGATGTGATGCTAGTGCTGGTTTTTCTCATGAAAAGCTCCACTTGTGTGCCTGGGTTCATTTTCTCCGTGCCCAGCAGGTTGTTTTGGTGAGTGCTGCTGCTCTGCACTGGGGTCTGCTCAGCAGGATGCAATGTGCTGGCTTGTGCCAGGACACCCAAGCTGTTACATGCTGCTTCCCCGGGTGGGATGGTGGTGGTGCGATGGATTTTCCTCTTGGGAGACTGATAAGGAGCATGGGAACTCCACCAGGAAGGCAGGGAAGTTCAGATATCTGCACCCTTAGTGAGGCCAAGTGCAATGTGTTTGTGCTCTACTTCTGCTGTTCACTGTCTGCGTTGCCTTCTTTTATTGCTTCTGCAGCTCTGCACCAGCTAAAAGTGCTGGAAGGCAGCATTTTCCAGCTTAGGTACAGTATTTAATACCATGTCAATTTGTTTTAAGGATTAACCCAGTATCTAGACCTACTGCCAGAATGCAGTATATCAGATCTGTTGGAAGTTAGTATTAGTGCAGCTCTTGTTATTCCTGATTATGTATAGCTAGAGAAAATGAATTCTGGGAGTCAGATTGCACAGTTAAATTTCACACCCAGTCTCTGCATGCAGATATTGGGGAGCATATACCGACTCCTCATCTGAAGGGTTGGCTTTGGTGGATCACTGAAAGTTCCTGGGAATTAACCGGCTTGAAGTTTCAAGGGATCTCATGGAGTGGCTGTGACTAACTGAAAAAAACAAAGGCTAAAACTGGCTTTCCAGCTGACCATTTATTTTCCCAGAGAAGTCCCTTATTAATTTTTATGGCGCATAAATACCAGAAAACCAGACACCATTAATTAGTGACTGGTTTTGGTCTTCGTATTCAACTCAGTTCAGTCCAAGCCGGATTTTTTTCATGGTTTAGAGGAAAGTACATGTGTGGGTAGATTGATTTTGTTGTTTCTTTAGTTTTCCTGTGCCTTTGACACATTCCTGTAGCCTTTTTTCTTTTTTTTTCCTTTTTGTTTTCTTTTTCTTTTTTTCAATGATGATATATTCTAAGAGAATGCTAGTCCAACCACCTATGTTCCCCCCACTGAACCATGTCCCTCAGTACAACATCTAAACATTCTTGAAGGCCTCCAGGGATGGTGACTCCACCACCTCTCTGGGCAGCCCGTGCCAGTGCATTACCACTCCCTTGGAGAAGAATTTTTTCCTTGTACCCAACCTGAACCTCCCCTGGCACAACTGGAGGCTGTTCTCTCTAGTCCTGTTGCTAGTTACATGGGGGAAGAGGCTGACTCCCATCTTGCCACAACCTCCTTTCCGGTAGGAATAGGTTATCATTCTGGTACAATAGGTTAGATGAAACTCATGCTTCTCCTTGGAGTCAACCTTTGTCTCTCATGCTCCACAAAGGCTATTAGCCAGAGAGAAATATTACATTTGCTTCTCTGTAGAGAGCTCATTTCACTGTGAGAGACAGGGATTCCCTTGACCTTGATCACCTGGTGGCTGGAGAAGGCATGTCTGGAAGATACGGTGACTGTCAAGGATCTACAGTTTATCTCTTTGCTGTCAGTTGCTGATGGATTTTTTGCTCGTGTGGCGCTTCTTTTAAGGCTTATACTGTAGACTTTTAAAACAACCAAAACCAAACCTAACAAAAAACTCTGTAGATAAATGCACCGGGAACATGATATCTGGATTTCTTGGACCTGAGGGGATGTGAATTCAGTGAGTTATTGGCCATTGGAATGAGAAAGGGTGGTATTTCTGAGCACTACATCTGACAGTAAATCACTCAGAAGTCCAAATTTTAATTGCTTTGAATGCTGAAAGCATGCCTTAGGTATTGTGTTAACCCTTCTGTTGCCATGCTGTGTTCCAGTACCTTACGTACAGCTGGAGTTTAATCAGTTGAAGAGCACAGAAGCAATAAAAACACAGTGTTTCCAAAGGCCCAGAAGAAATGTAGAAAGGCCATTCAGTAAGAGCTGAGTGCCCAGCTGTTAGGAGAGAAAAAACTCAGGCTTAAAGATCGAATCCCAGTTTGGTTTGAAAGCCCTAGAGATCAGATCTAGCTAGCAGGGCCACACAACAGGGGCATGGCTGTGCAGTACTGCTGTAACATGATGTATCAACGTATGTGGAGACCAAGTCTTGGGTATAATTCTAGGTCTTTCTGCAAGTCCAGCATTTCCACTTCAATTTCCACAATGCCATAAAAATGACTCACCTTACAAGGTATTTTCTGCATCCTCTTCTCTCAGGTTTGGTGACAGTTTAGATTGGTTACACCTAATGCTGTTTTTAGGAGTGAAATTCATGACAATCTCTCTGTTCATCTGGAACAGATTTACTTCCTTTATTGAGAGGGTATTGATGTTATGTGACTGATTTCCAGCTGAGGCAGGAATCTGTTATGCTGTTCACTGTACAGATGGTGGCTGATAACTGACAGTACCTAAATTATATTTTTTTCCCTCCTAAATAATCAATTCCTTCTTCTTACCTTAGGATGAATGCTCCCCTTGGAAACCTGCCTACTTTTATTGTCTATTTGTGTGCGTATGGTTAACTTGGAGAAATAGCTAAAGCTAGCGCTGAAGGTTGCAATAACTTCTTCACCCACAAAAGGAGGAGGCAGAAAGGAGGTGGAGTGACACATCTTCTGCTCCACTGTCCTTCACCCAGGTACATTTCTTTTTCCCAGTTTGTTTCTTTGTTTCCCTCCCTTTGCTTACAGAATTAGTCACCAGTAGGGGAGTCAATTCCAGAAGCCCATATAAATCAGAGCACCAAAGCGCAGTGGACTCTAATTGTTTTATGCGGGGGTACTGCAAGCTCATTTGAACAAGAAAACAGAGTGAAAATTGGAGATTGGCGTGTTTAGACCACAGAGCTGGGAAAATGGGGTTGACTGAATGTAGGTTGGTGAGAAATGGTGTGAAAATTACATGTCTTCCAGACTTGAGCACAGCTGTAGAGTACCCAAGGGTATGTGCTGCTCTGGGTTTCTGCTATTCTTGGCTCTCTTAGTACCTCTTAAGTGGCAGATGACATCTTGAGAGTCTCCATACGTGACATGATCCGTGTGCTCCGTAGAAGCTCCGTGCAGGATTAACATGCTGTTTGCTTAGGAGAAAATCTTTAGGTCTTGGAGAGACTGAAACTCACTGTCGTTTGGGGGGAGTTCACTCACAGAAGTTGCACGAGTGGAGCATGTAGAAATTGCAGAGCCCTGGCAATGGCTTGTGTGTGTTCAGCTTGACCTTCCGTACATAGTACTTGTAGTATTACAGCAGATGAGCAGATTGCACAAGGAGTGCTGTACAGGCTCTAAGTGGGTTGGTTATTCCGGGCGGATAACAGAGGTGAATGGCCTCTCTGGGAACAGCCTGCTTTTCTTTTCAGCTATATATGCCAGTGATTAATAGTATGTGTGTGGGCATGGAGATCTCCAAAGAGGCTGGTTTATAACCCTGCGTCTTTGCTGCTAATACTGCGCTCATTTTTCGATGTTTGTCTGAAATCTCTGTTGACATTGCCGTTTTACTTAAGGCAGACTGGCTTGTGGCTGAGGAGATCTAGGTGCAAGTCTCCAGTGGGTTTCTGGACAAGCCACGTTAACCTACCCCTGCCTCAGCTTTCCTCTCAGAAGTGAAATGTTTTGGTTCTAAACAAAACACTTTTTCCCCTACATGGTTTTTCCCTCTAGATATTATGTCTTCAAAGGGAAACATTCTAATTCTGATTTTTTTTTTCTGGTTCTAGTTCCTGTTGGAAAACATTTTATTTTATTTTTGTGGAAAACATAACTTCTCCCATAAAGTGTTCTGAACTCTACCAAAGGAAAGTGCGATGTAAGATCTATTATTCTTGCGGTGTGTTTGGGGTCAGGACGCATTTGTTGGTCACGTAACCCAGTGTGCTCTCCTGGAAAGGGAGTGCTGATGAGAGAGAAACCTTCAAGGACACAAGGTTTTTTTGGGGGCATATTTCAATTTTTTTAACATTTCTAACCTATTCTTAAATGACATTTTCAGCTCAATTTTTTTTTTCAGTGTTTCCAAAGGAAGGAATCCCAAACCCATTCCTCAAGATGTTTTTCTCTATCTGGAAGTACCACACACAGCTCTTATTACCCTCCTTTACCTCTTCCCCTCCCCACGCTTCATCCTCTCTCCTGTATCCCTCCCAAACATTTTGGGTTTGGCTTTCTCCTGAAGCCAG
>JANHGO010005284.1:0-23352 GCA_024606505.1 Aquila spilogaster
ATGATTGCTTCCAAATTTTCCAACCAATGGGGCATCTAATCAGTTGAAAAATTTCATTATCCACTGATATAAGATGGAAGGAAGGCAGAAAAGGTTTCTTCACGTATCATTTTCTTCTCTCTCTACACACAGAGCAGGGAGAAAGTTAGCCCAGCTGCAAAAGAGTGACTGCAAATCTGATAGTTCATTGCTTTTTGTTGTGCCACGCTCCTTCACATGGAAATAACCCATCCAAAGCAGACTCAAGGGCACTCCAGCTAGAAAAGAATCTGAGTGAGATCTGATGTGTGGTACAGAGACTGGTATTACTTTTATTCCCTGTGGATCTCTGGCCTGAAATGTTTGATTTCATCAGGCTTGGTTGATTTATTCAGCCTCACTGTTGCAGCACAAGAAAAAGTGAGGTGTCTGGCTTCAAGACTCTGCTACATTAAGAACACAGGTAAAAACCATTAGTTAAGAAGAAAAGAGATTGAAGGAGGAAGGATCATAATATCCTCTTCCTCCATCCAAACATTTTTCAGCTTTTTTAAGGGGTGTAAGTACACTTGGTGAAATGGGAAAGGAAAACTTCTTTTCTCTGCTTCTCATTGGCACTGAGAGGGTGAACACTGGCTTTGATCCCGTAAGGTCATTGCATCTCCCCCCTCAACTCTCGGGACTGTGGATGCTGGAAGAGGCAGAGACTGGAAGCCACCATCCTTTCCTACTCTCTTCTTCTAGCTGTGGCCGTGCATGAAGCACAGAAGCTCCTTCCTCCTCAAATGACTACCTAGGGGTCAAAATCTGAGCTCAAGTTTTCACCTCATTTGAGCAGACTACCTAAAAAACATTGCCATCACTTCTCAAAGCTTATTTGTAAGTACCGGCATTTGCACTGTCTTGCACAGCCTGAACAATTTCAAAGTGCAGAATCCAACTTCCAAAAAAACCCCAGTCTTCCCCACCACCCTGTTAATTTTTTTTTTTTTTTTTTTTTAGTTAAATCATCTCTTTGAGGTGAAATTTTTCAATTATTAAGTTTGCCACTTTCACATATAAAAAAAACCCTTCCAAACGTTATAGAATAAAACACTTCTTAACTTATTTGAACAACTCCAAAAAGTGATGAAAAGTTTCCTGGTCAAAGTTAGGATTAGACTCCAAATCTTACTTTAAATCATCAGTATGTTTCATATATGGTTTCTCATTTGTGGGGCACGAGTTCATGTGTACTTATTCACCTACAATACCAAGTCATTTACTACAGGTCTTTTTGAACAGGACTTTTCTATTTAAATATTCTTTGCAGGCTGCTCTCTGAAGTGCCCTGGATCTCATTAGAAGTGTGGTATTTTCCTTTTTCTCTAAAATTAAATTTAGTTTCCAATTAAAATCTGGCCCCTCTGACAGACACTTTGTTTCACTTTCACATCCAGATTTCTTACCATGTTGACCCTACTAAGTGCCTCCAGTGACTTGTAAAAATAATAAGGATTATGTACAGCTGCACAGATCAAAAATTTCCCCAGCATTCAATTGCTATCATGAGCCTTTTATCAATCTGCTCTAGAGCAAAGAGGGAAACAGTTTTCCCACCCCATGAAATTGAGATTTCATAAATGTCCCTTTTCTACATTATGATGAAAAGATCTTTTCAAAGGTTTGGATTTCTGTTGTAAAAACAGACTCCCACACCACAGGGGGGATGCTGACCAAGTGGTTAAGAGATTCTCCTGGGCTATGGAATAGGGTTTCCACCTGTACATGAAACAAGAGACTAAATTCAGAAGACCCATGCTGGTCCACCTGACTTCCTGCTGCATTAAGCTGGAGCAGTCTCCTCACCTCCTTACTCCTGAATCCCTGATATCTAGATTTCTTGGTCTCCCATTTTCAGGATGACCTTTGCATGCCAAGTATGAAGACATAAGGCAAAAGTACAGGCAGCTGTCACCTAGCATAAACCTCACCTCCTGAGCATGTGGTTGCTCCAGTTGCCAACACCAAAATCATGCTAAGAATGACTCCTGGCTCATCAGTAAACTAAGCAACTGCTTTAATTCATATGTAATTGAATGGTGCCAGCTAATTATTAGAAACATAATACCCTGTTACATAATCACAACAGCCTCAATAAATGTGGTTTGAGTTATTATGTAGTACTTCATTAATAGACAATAAACACACTCATAAATCTAAATTAAATCCTCATTTGGTAGGTGCTTCATTTTGAAGGGCATCAGAACATGTCACTGAAGTCAAATATCAGCATACTTAAAGTCACATGACAAATCCTTGTCCAGATGTTTCTTCAGATCTTGTTGAAGGGGCAAGTGGAAGAATGTCCTTGGAGAAGAGTTTCATACAGTACTGTCTCCTCTGTTGCTCACACATTTTGTCTGAACATTTAATCTGTACTAGCACATAGGCATTCTGGAGGTCGCTTCTGGGCAAGATGCTCAGAAGGATCTGAAGCAACAGCCAGATGGTGTATGAGCATGTTGGTATTTCGAGCTGGATGACCATCCACTTCCTCCTGTAAGATCCTGTGAATATAGGAAACAAAAACAGAGAGACTGGAAGCCAAGAAATAAGTTATTTTAACTATGTGTCATGGTTGACAGCAACAAGATGAAAACACAGATGCTCACAAGCACTCTTGGAGGGGCTGCAGGGGTACAGTGCTTTTTTCTAGGCAACCAATTAGCGCTGCCCAGGGAAAGGGTTTTCCTGTCATTGTGGCTGTGAAGACAGCTCCAGCCATTGCTTTCTGGTCATAACCTTCCTCAATAGTTTATGAACTTTCACAGCCTCAATTACTGCCATCATTTACTCTGCATCTTTGGTCAAAATCAAGAAAGGCAGGGAAACCCTACAGTCCACGCAAATGAATTAGCAAATAAACTGAAGACTGGTGTGAAATGGTAACTGGAAGTTCCACATAGACCTGATGGCTTGATTTCCAAATTTTCTTCAGACTTCCATTGATCATTTTGTTTATTTGTACACCAGTGGCCTTGCAATAGAGAACAGTAGCAAAAACTGGAGTAATTCCTACTATTTGTCCCACTGTGGCTTTGAGGAATGCATGTGTGAAACAAGGAATCAAGAAATTTCTTTAAAGGCTACATAGGACTGTTCTGATTACAGCTGAACTTCCAGAGGAGCCATGTAAGCTGGATCTCTGAAAGAAAGCTAGCATAGGAAATAAAAGCTTCCTTAGCTACATAGAGGAAAAAGAAGGCACTGCACAAATGAGAGAAGAGTGAATCCCTCATTAGAACCACCAGATGTTGGTGGGTTTCCATTGTCAGCCAAGGAGTAGGTGGGATATTGGAACAAGGTTAAAAGCTGGAGCTGGAGGAGTGGAGATCAAAGCTTCAGAGCTACTCTTAGTAAGAAGGAAGAGGGAGGGAGACAACATGAATGAACCAGTAGAGAAAGCATAATCTCCTGGAAGTGAATTCAGCAGCCAATTTAGAAAACACCTGATTTAGGCAGCCAGTTCTAGTTTAGACGTAATTTCTCCCAGGTCAGTTCCAAAGGTAGTAAGGAGAAATCAGAAACCATATGGACACTTTGCATTAGTGTTCAAAAGAGGAGACAATGAAGATCAGACTAATGGGAAAACACAAAAGACAGCTTACATAGACAAAATGAAAACATAATAAGAATGTGTGTAAATGCTAGGCTGTAAGCCCAAGCTCAGTTCTTAGGTAGTTGTAGCAGAAATGCTAAGTCATGGCCTGAACCAGTGATTGTACACCTGGTGGGAAGGCAGGGCCAACCCAGGGGAACTCAGGTGCACACAATGCCCCTGAGTGACTGGAAGAGGTGGAGTCAGGAATCACCCCTTCTCAGAACTCATTTAAGGGTTGGCAGTGGAGGTGAGGGTATCTTGCTGAAGATCCCTGTGTAGCTGAGGCCTTCCAAAGGTAAGTGGTTTCTTTCCTTTGTTTCTGTGCCTTTGGCTGTTGCATTTGAGTGTATCCTCACTTGTTGTAGCCTGGGACCTTGCTGCCCTGCTGTCATTGCTGTGCTTTCTATTGCATTACAGTAGTGAAAGTTAGGTAGCGAAAGAAGTAGAAAAAGTAAATTAATGAGACTCTTTTAAATAACATTGACCTACCTACTGAATACCAATTCAAACTAAGCTGGTTAGAAGCTAGTGTCTGAATAGAATCAGCATCTTCCAGTAGAATTAATGGATGCCACAATCCCTTCTGAATAGAAAATGTGCATGATTTATTTATTTTTGCTAATACATATAAGGTGTTATTGTTTGCAGCAAAAAAAAACAAAAAAAAACAAAAAAAAACTTCAGCTCTAGGTTTACAGGCACATTGTGTGCCAGGGACTGTCAGCCAGTGTTGGTAGTAAGCCCTAAATTTCAGTCCAAAGCCTGCTGTTTAGGAAGGAAGACACTCAGCCTGTAATGCTGGTGTCCTGGTCACTTGGACCACTAGCACTTCCTTTGGGAGCTTGTTCAAGCAGTAGATCACATGCAGGCTTGGAAGAGAATTTCTCACATACTTTGAGCTCTGAATGGTCTAGTAGAGATCTTAATAAAATGCAGACTCGTTTGTATTTCTGCATGCAACTGACATGTCCCTGGCATTGCTGAAATGTGTTTGACTCAACATCATAGCTCTCATCCCTAAATCCATCACTATCTTTGTCTACCATGGAGAAGAGTACCTCCCTTCCCTGCTTCTCAAATACTTAGGATGCTGTTGGCATGAATGGAACACATTAAAAATGAAACAGGAAACACCTTCAAACGTAGTATGCAGGGATATGCCAAACTCTTCAGCAAATGCAAAAGGCATGGGGATCACAAGAGGGCAGATATAACCCTGTGGAAAGAAATCCTTATCTGTGTTTAGGGCTTAATCTGAGGTCTTGCTAGAGTTGATGGAAAAATCCAATGGACTTCAAATAAGGCCTTTATTCTAAAAAGGAGAAAAAGTTTAGGGGAAAAAAAAAAGAACAAAGCATTAGGAAGCCAAAATGAAAGAAGAGATAAATAACATTTACCCAAAACAAACCAGATGTTTCACCTCAAGTCCACTTTCTGTTTCCATGAGAATAAAGACAAAGAAAATAATGGCTGTTGGGTGTTTCTTTGGGTCAGACAGCAGGGAACCAACCAGTGAAAGGTTCTGACACACGTGGCCTTCACAGGCTTCCTGTGTCATAAATGAGTCATGACAGTAGCATACTCATAAATATATTGGGAAGAATAATGTTAGTTGAAATGGCTTGATTCAAGCAGTCAGAGGCAATAAAATGCAAGAAACATCTTCAGCTTCTCTTAAATGCCTACATCCTTCTTTTCTTATATATTTATACATTCTTCTTTTTATAATATTTATATATTTATATAAATATACATATTAAATATTCTGTATGTAAAGAAAGTTCCATTTTCTGCCTCAGTCTTCCATGTGTTTGGAAATCCAGAGGAGGACTGGGATTTGCTGACTTGGGCTACTGAAGTTAAAGTCTCTGCGGAGCTTTTAATATTGCTGAGGAAGCAAAGTCACCATGATTTCCCAAGCAGAGATGACAGGATGGAGCAGAGCTGCAAGCTGCTGATGGGGGTGTGCTCAGGCTTGCTTCTTTCATGGGACTTGCCAGCGGTCACTGAACCACAGCTGAGCTGGGAATAGAGCCATTGGGTCTTCTCGTCAGCTTTCGGTGCCTCCCGGGAGCTGAGGATGAATATAAGACCTTTGTTTTTCCTGCATTTGCAGGTGATAGCAAGGTTGTCTTCATTTAAATGTGATGAGGAGCCTTCAGGAAGTGGAGGGTCTTTGAGCTCTCGACGCTTTGTATGGGTCAGTGTCAGGATTTGGGCTGAAATTCATCCTGTTCTCATAAAGAAAGGGAAAATATTTGAACACAGTTCCCTAGAAAGCTCCATCAATCCATGGTTTTGAAAGTTCAGGCAACGCAATGGCATCTAACATATTTTTTCCTCATACAAAAGTCTTTGCTTTACCATTGCTTTTAAAGCTACCACTGAAATGGCTCAACGTGAAACTTTCCATTGCAGAACATCTGCTGTAAAATAGTTTCCTTTGAAGTTTCAGCTAGAACAGTTCAATTCCCAAGTGAAGAAGGCATCTTTTTGCTGAAGTGGAAAAAAAGAAACAAACTTAATCGTTCTAAAGAAAAACCTTCAAAATGCTTTTACTTAGAATAGGAATATAATGTTTGATAGAACAATTGCTCTGCTCTCAAAGATAGCACTTGCCCCATCAACATGAGAACTGAAAACCTGTGTAAATATGGTCAAGTTATAAACTTGAGAAAAACCCACCAAAAAACAATAGACTCAAATTTACCAGTGTTTGGCAGCTCGTGTTTTCAGGTGATGAGCATGCTCTGTGAGCCCCTTGCTGCTCTTACACATGCAACTGCTTCTGATTTGCACATCAGCTGAGCTGGGCTTTCATGCGCAGGCTGTCAGGAACAACTGTGGCACTGCAGGGCAGGAGGACGGTAACATCTGTGTACCCATTTCCTCTCCTGTTAGCAACTGTGCAGACCACACATTAGGCAAATGCAAGTAAGAAAGTGTGAAGGCTGTGATAAAGCACGGAAAGAAAGGAAAAAAAGCTGAGCAAAGCTTGATGAGGATACCTTTACATCTGGCTTTTCTGAATTTATGATTGCTTCCTTTTGCTGCTTTCCTGTTATTTTTTTTCTCCTGCTTTGGCTGTTACAGGTCCCTGAAACGCTGAAGGCTGAGATCTAGACTGAAACTAGGAGGAAAACCTTTGTATCTATAGCAGGTCCCCAACTCCCACACAAATGATTTTTTTGGTTTGTTTTCGGAAGGGAGATGGGAGTATTCAGAGTGTCCCACTGCCAGCACTTTAATGGAGAATTTGTCTTTTTCCCCACCCTTTTCTGGGTAAGATGGGTGAAGCTTCTTTTGCAAGAACAGCCTCTGGCTGCCCTTCTGGTAGCCTAGTTTGTTTGGCTTATGCTCTTGGGTAACTGCCTGCCTGCAAGCAGCAAGCTGATGCAATGGACAGGGCCCTCTGGGATCAACTTTACGAGAGCTAAGCAAAATCGAATAAAATTGAAACAAGCTCTACCAAGCACAAGTTAGCGGACAGGATTCCCCTCTTCCTGCATCCAATTAGAGCTAAACTAAAGACAGGGCATATACAGCAGAATCAGTGCCCAGATGAGCGGCAGATGCTGCTCTGAACCCTGGGTGGGCAGGGAGGATAACCATGCAGATGAAGACAACGAGGGGAACACACATCATCTACAGAGCTCAAGGTACTGTAGAGAGAGCAGTATTCCTGCTATTCCAGTGTCATGGAGAGCATTATATTAAGAGTTTTAATATGGCAAATTTCCATGCTGCGAACACACGAGAAGTGCAAGCCTGTTAGAAGAGCAGGTTCCACAGTGTGCCATCCCAGTTCCCTCCTCCCTCTCTTTTGGGATGTGCAGAGAGGAGTTTCTCCAAAGCCAGAACTTTGCCAGATCTTCTTGGCACAGGGTGTGGAACCGTTCCTTTAGATTTGGAGCTGACTGAATTGCAAATCCATACCACCAGTAACAAGAGAATGCCTTAACAGCAGTGATGGACAGCAGTTCCTCTCCTTTCACAGCTTCTGTCCCTGAAGACCACTAACAGAGCCCACTCCAAACTCCAACACTTCCACCTTCAGCTTTTAATTTATTTCTTCAGAGAAGAGTTTTTCACTTTTCAGAGGAAATTCCTGGAGACCCTCTGTATAAAACCCACTGCGCGTTGCATTCCACAGGTCTCACTAGAATTTGGGCTGCTTTGTTTTGCCCTTGAAAGCCTGCTCTGAGCTCCAAAAAGGAAAGGGAAATGATTGGAGTATTTGTGTCTTGCAGAAGCTGAAGTGAGACGTGCTTATTTTTAATACAGGATAAGGGATTCTTTTGACAATATCCATTCATTCTACCAATGACTGGATTAAAAAAAGTCTTTATTACCCCTCCAGTGGCTGCTGCACAAATTATTTCTGCAGATGTATGTGGGTCTGTTTCAAATTGCAATGGCACGACAAATGTTGACAGAATTGCTCTGATTTTGGGATCTCTTTTCACCAGTAGAGGATGAATCCACCTTTTTTTCCTTAATTGTCTATGTTTTCCCCTTCTAACCCTGTACACTTGTTACACTTAATGCACAGTTATGGCTACTCCTGTTCCAGAATAATGAGGCAGATGCAGGAGACAGCTTACTAAAAGTGGAGTTAAACTTTTACTTAGTACTAGACTGAAGTCATTCATCAGGAGGAGAAGAGGGGTATTACAGCCAAAGTGAAACATTTGCTTAAAAATGTGTGGGGATAAACTTATAGGAGAAAGTTGGGGGGAAAATGCAGAGAAAATATTTTCAAGTAACAGAGTAAGGTTTTTGTAAACTTATCTAGCAGAAGAAAAGGTGCAAGAAATGGTTACAGCTGGAAGAGTTAGGACTTCCCAGACGCGTCTGACTCTCTTAGTAGAGCTACGCATGATGGCCTAGGGTCTTTCCTGGTTCTAAATTTGACATTCAGCTATCTCTCACTGACATCCATTCCCGGTTTTGGTCAGAGAGTTGCCCTTCTGAGCAGCACTGTTTAAATTCTTCCCAAAGATTCACATTCTTCTCTCAGTTCCACATCTCTGGGAAGATGTAGATATGTATTTTCAATATGCTGCCAGTCTACTGGACAGCAGGCTGCACCCAGGATTATCCATAAGGGTGGTCATGGCCAAAATTGAAGTCTCTACTACTTCAGAATCTTTTCATCTAGATTTGGGTTCCATGGAGGACATTTAACAGGAGATATCTTTTGGACACCAGGCATGTAGCACCAGTAAAAAGTTCACTTCTAATCTTAAACCTTCAAATCAACAGGAGGAAAACTGTCTGTCAATTCTGCCCCCGCAGACCTTACATAGGGGAGCCGCACCCCAGAACATTAAAGGGAAACTACTTCAGCCAATCAAATCTGTTTGTGCATATATTTATAAACTGGCATGATTTTTGAGCTACTAAATTTAGATTTAGATCAAGCCTCCAACTTGGAAGTAAAATCAGTTTTGTTGTCACTAGGACTTGGTACAACATGATCCGAAATATACAGGGACAAACATTTTTGATCTTAACCCTTATGTCCAAAGGAAGTGTCAGTTCAGTGGTCACATTGAGCAGCTGTTCCCCTTCCCCTGCCAGTTCCAGCCAGTTTCAACATTACGTGACAGAAATATCATTTTTACTTGTATTTGAAAGCCAGTGTGATCAGACAGACACCTGGCTTGCTCTCATAGTGGTAAGTCAACCTTAAGAACATCAAGGTACCCACACAGAAGAATGGATTTTTGATTTATTTTTATTTTTTGAGCTCAACTATTCCAAGTCACTTGTTTTCTTAATGAACAGTGAAAACCAGAAGTACAGCACGAACTCTTTAGAAAGGAGGAGAGGTAGAGGAGCTACTGCATGAGCATAGCAACACAGGATCATCTTGCTTCAAAAACATTTTACTGTTTTGAAATAGTACACAAAGTCATAAAAAATAGCGATGGGCCGTGCCAAAAAGCATCCAGAAGAGAAGAGGCAAGGAAAGAACAGAGAAGGAACAGTGGAAATAAATCTTTCTAAACAAAGTGACAAGTCCAAAAATAATGAGAACTAAAGTTCAAAGAAGAAATCTAAACTGAAGTAAAGAGAGAACAACCATACACAGCAGTGGGAGGGGTGCACACATGCTGGTCAGGGGGTGCATAGCAAACATCTTGTGCTGCTTCCTCAGCTAGCATGAAGGATTCAAACTGGGACATTAGCACTTGTCAGGGGTTTTTTTAGAAGTCTGTGTTTATTTATCCTGCTACCATGTCTGGCCTTCAAAATTTTCAGATCCCATCAAACACCATCAGGATTGTTTTCTCCCTGTGTCCTTGATTGAGTTTCCAAAGCTTTTTTAGCCTGCACAGTGACAGCATCCCATACTTAACGTTTTGACACCTTCCAAGTTGGTGACAACTGGGTGGTCTGGTTGATCCGTTGTATTTTCTCTTCCTTAGCCACACTTCCCAACAGCTTCCTCTCTCACCTTTTATTCTCTCCACAATTGGGATGGAAAGAAACAAAAAGCAGTACAAACTGCACACACATCGCACAGAGGATGTGGTTAAAAGCAGAGCATTTAACCGTAGCTTCTGAAATGGACCACAGGGTTGCAGGCAGTGGGTTAGCTCCTTCGGAAGGCACTACATTCCTTTGTGTTCTTTTTTTCCAACAGAATAAATACAACACAGGTGACTGTAGTACAAGTGTTTTCCCCACAGGATTTAATACCCTTAGAGGAAGCTCATTTAGCAGCATGAGCTGTATTCAGAGCCTGCAGTTCTTTGCAGGGACAGATAAAAAAGGGAAAAAAAAGGGGGTGCTGAGTCATTGGGCCTTACTTTGGGTGCCTTTCTGTTCCAAGAAAAAAAAAACCCAACGAAGAAAACCAACCAAATAATTCACCCAGTTATTTCCTTTGGAGCACTCAGGACAGGCAAATAGCTTTTAAGCATACCAAGCTGGGCTACATTTGTTGTTGCAGGCAACCTAGCCTTCCCTGCTCACTGCAAGGAGAGGTTCCTTCAGTAGCACCTCATGGGGATTTAACCTTTGTACCCCCTTCACTTTGGATGCTCTGCCCACCACCCCTCAACTCAAAACAAGAGGACACTAAAGCAGCAGAAGATAAACCAATTTAAAAAAGTGTATTTTTGCTTGAGATAAAATTTGTTAGAGAAGAAATAAGAGCTATCCTAAAGCAGTATTCTCAGTACTGAGTTGGCAGTCTCTTACTGATAACTCAGTCCTTCCCTGGCTCTCTTCAGATTCATACAGCATAGATGCCAAGGTGGCTACAGCCAGTAAAGAAGCTTGCCTACAAAGGAATCTGCATCACTAGGACACATGCTGATTTTCCTCCATTCTCTTAAAGAAAGCTTCCATTTTGTTACAGCAGGCCACTAGCAATAGCTCTACAGAAAGGAAAAATTGTTTTTCAAAGCTTCTCCAAGTTAAGCACTTCCTTTTCCTCTTCACTCCCCTCCCCCTCATTCTACCAAGCTCTTTCTTTAGTAAGGCATCCTGTAAGCTCCAAGCTGGTCTGTGCTGAGGGTTAATATAACAGCAATGAGCTGCAGACACCGAAGATAACATTAATGATCTACAGATGTTGCCAGGCCCAGCTTTGATTTAATAGGGATGAGGCAGGGGGAGGGGAGCTTTCATGGGAGGAGTGGGTTTGAAAAGAAAATGGGGGGCTCTAGAAACCTGTGGTACTAGACAAAGAGTTGTGCTCTGAACTAGTGTTTTGCTTTCTTAATTATTTTTTTAATCCTCAGGAATTTGTTCTTCTGCTATCGAGCCTAACTTTGCATGGTGTATGTTGAACTGTATATATGGTTTCTCTCTTATAAAACTGCTTAGATATGGAACAGCTGGGCTATTTTTCTGGAGCTTAGATCTAAAGTAGAGTGAGGGTAAATGGGGTGTCTAAGCTAATCTTAAATCCTTTGCTGTGCCTTGAAAAGGTTAAATCTGCAAGAGTGCTGGGCTAGATCACGGCACAACTGGTAGAACAGCTATCTTAGTGGCAAGGGTGGGATAGCTCAAATGCTTAGAAATCTAGGCATGAAATGCAGTTTATGAAGGCCAGAACTTTTGTTTTCTGTTAAGTTATCCTGTACTACAGGGTAGTTCTTCCATATTGTATGTGCTGGTTTTCCTGATGAAACAGGAGACTAAGTTATCTGAGTTACTAAATCAGTTGTGGAGGAACAACAGAAATGTCTTTATTTTTGCTTTGTAGTGGCAGAAGAAAGAGACATATGTTGGTTGACTTTTTTTCTGCATTGATTGCTTACAGTCCTTGTTATAAAGACTGGCAGTTTTATTATTGCATCTCCTCAAAATAACAATGGTCTACATAGGAGAAGAGGGAAGAAAGACTTCTGACTTGTGTATTATTTGTATGAAAGTAATTCCCACAGGCACTGACAAAATCCAGGACTCTTTTATGCTGAGTGAGGAAGGAATGCAGGATAAGAGATAGCTCTGTTATAATGTTAATATTTGCTTATGCTGTAGTGAGACAAGTCATGGGGATGGGAGGGGAGTTGGAGCTGAGGATCGTGTGGGAGAGGCTGAAGTGCAAGTGGACTAAGTGATGTGCCAGATGTCACATGAGAATTTTGAGGCAGAATCAGAAGATTAACTTGCACCTCTTAAGTCCAACGTTGTGTACTTCATCAAATCTCTATTCCTTTTTTCCCTTTAAAGGGCTCTAATAGTGCCTAAACACTGCCTCAGCTCACTAAAGCTGGTAGCTGCAAGTAATTCAGTAACACAAATGTTCTGACAAAGTCATTTTTAGCTTGTTAATTATTCCCAATCACACATTCTTTCCCCTTTAAGTGGAGCTAGATGACATCAAAGCTGTTTGAGGGATGGAGGAACACTTGAAGTATTAGCAAGAACAATGGAACAAACTACTCATTTTATTCCAATTCCTTTAAAGGGGAAAAAGCTGGATTTTGGCCAAGCTTTACCTTGAGAACTGATAATAGAAAGTTATTTGAGTTCTGCTCTTACACTTGCTCTGTTTGTGCAAGCCATTCTTGTGGGAGACACAAATTATCAGCTTCTGCTTTCTTATATTGATAGCCTAGAAAGGGACATTTGGGGCTGAAAAACGTTGCTTGGAGGTGACAGTGGTCTCAAACTCAGTAGGTTCCAATAGGGGTTCTACTGCACTTGACCGACAGGCTGGTATAGAGCTGGGGAGAATGCAATTACAGAGTCAAATATAGAAAGAAGAATCCCCCTGGGAAATAAAGGCTGTGTTGCTTGAAGCTGTCTTTATAGACAGAACCCAGAAGCAGGAAGGATAGAGAAGCAGTATCTTAGAGCATCTAACTAGGATGCAGAATGCTGCTGAGAGGCTGTTCATAAGCCTCAGGACCTTACAGCATTCCAGTTCCAGCTGACCCCACGCTTCAGTGGTGGGTTTACCTTTTTGGGCCTGACTTTCTGAAGCTTACTAAGAACTCATGGAGTATGTAAAATACTGCCTGGACTGACTCTGCTAGAAAAATGCTGTGTTAGGACTGAAAAGATCCTGTATTCATTTCAGCTACACGAGCTTTTTAGAACTGGATTAAGCTGTGCTGTAATCACGGAGGGAAGTCCTCTAATGAGGATTTAGACACACTTAGTAAAGAGCAGCATAGTGAAGTATGTTACTGCCCTCCCCTTCACCTTTCTACCAGTGATTTGGTGGAAGAGGGCAGAAAAGTATTCACTAGAGAAGTAGGGAGTTCTCTCTTTTTCAGTGTTTCTTTGATGCAGACATATGAAGAACACCTGGCTGAGTCATGCAAGGTCTAAATGCAAGTTTAGTGAATCATCTTGCCGCAGGAGCTGGGAACAAATTAGGTCTAGATAGAAGCTGAAGGAAAATTGGAGGAAGTGAGATGTGACAGATCGTTTTTGTTTGCAAAAAGGCATTCGTGGAGCTGCTTATTATCATCCTAACTAAACAACTCAGTCTTTGTGATATGCTTTTTAATAGAGGAAATCTATAAATAGCTTCTTTCTTAATGTTATTGACAAGAAATATGCATGGAGAATATTACATGTACAGATATCAACACCACTGAAATGAAAATAGGACTGTAAAGTACATTCTAAGTGACTGAAGGCATTTTATTTCTTTTCAGATCACAATTGCTTGAAAATGTCAACAGCAGAGCAGTTGAATTTCATAGTTGAGTGGCATCATTTTATACCAATTTCTGCATTTCTGGTTACTGGCTCAGCTATCACAGTAATGTAATCAAATCACAGCACTGCTTCTGTTTCAATTTCAGGAGTTGCTGTTCAGATTAGAAGCTCTTGAGCTGCTGTTTTGATTAAAAAAAAGACTCAAGATTAGATTAATTTTCTGAATGAACATTCTTAAATCTGATGCCAACGAAGAAGGCAATCTTAAAGTGATCCAGGTATTCAGTCAGTGTACTCCAATACTATGTAACAATAGGAATCTTTGAAATATAACTGTTTGGTAACCAGGGATGAGAGACTGTGGATATGGAGACTGCTGCGGAATTCTAGCTGCACACTTTACTAAATAGAGCTTTACTTGCCTTGTTCAGCAAAGTTAAAAAATCATTGTGTTTTGCAACTGATATTTCATTCCAATCCTCTCCTAGGTTGTCATTGCAATGGAGGTCAAATCCAGCCTAAAACCTTGGTGTAATCACTGCAGGTGGAAATGTGGATATAAGGCTGTAGAGGAAATGCTAAGACATGGCTTGAACCAGTGATGGAGCACCTGGTGGGAAGGCAGGGCCAACCCAGAGGAGCTCAGGTGCATGCAGTGTACCTGAATGACTGGAAGGAGTGGAGCCAGGATCCACCCCTTCCCAGACCTCATGTAAGGGTTGGCAGTGGAGGCAAGGGTATCTGGCTGGAGTCCGCTGCATACCTGAGGTCTTCTGAAGGTAAGCAGATTCTTTCCTTTGTTTCTGTGCCTACGGCTGTTCCATTTGAGTATATTCTCACTTTGCTACTACACTGTCATTGCTGTGCTTTCCATTGCGTTATAGTTATCGCTCTTATAGAACTTGAGTTTTGCAAAACCCAAAATGAATCTCATAGTCTGAGATAACATACTTTGAAAAAAAAACAACAAAAACAACAATAGCAGAACTAGGAGAATGGTAACAAACCATTTCGGACAGAAACTGTACTCTGCAGAACAGTCCCATCAAAATGGAGACAGTAACACAGCTATACAGAAAACAGAGCTAAGAAGTCTGAAGTTTTAGTAGGATACAAACTCGGGAGCTTGAACTTGAAGCAAATTCAGGGAACAGAAAGGAATAAAATAGCCTAATTCTGCTCTTATTAGCCCTAGTGCAAACCTACTGAGACTATTGCATGAAAGCCCTGGTGTTAAAGAGACTTCATGACTTTTGTTTAGATCTCAGGATGATGCATCTCAAAGCTACCTCTTTGCATACCGGGGTAGCACCCTAACACTGACACAAGTTAAGAGGGCCCAGGAATACTTTGAGCTAAATGACAGCAGTGGCCTTGGCTGGTCTTCCATGTTGAAGGTGTAGACTATTGATTGAGCACTAAAGCTTCACACCCATACCAGCAAAAAGGAGACAGGAGAAGAGGAGCTTCTTGCACCAGCTGGATCTAGACAATGCACAAAGGTGTTTTTAGACATGAGCATGGGTCTTTGGAAGGGGATCCGAGCAAGTAGAAGACAAAGTCCCTGCAGTGTCCTGAACCAAAGGCGTGACTGCCGGCACTGGGGAATAAAAGCATCTGGAAACTGCTTGGAAAATGACTTTCAGTGTTTGGTTCTGGATCCATCTGTGATTTGTTTCACCAGAACCAGTTTTTGACATGGGAAATCATGTCCTATACATCTGTCTGTATCTGAGAGGAAACAATAACATCGCAATAAAACCTTAAAGAGGATTAATAATCTCCTCTTGTTCCTAGTGGCATTTTCTCATCCAACAATTCTTTTGTCATTAGAGTTAGAAAAGAATAATATTATCTTGCACCTTCTTCCTTCCTGTGGTGATGGGATTTTGTTCCAGTAAGCACTCTCCTGCAGAGGGCCACCAGAATATAGTTTTTTCAAGAAAAATAAGTTATTTAAAAAGATCAAAACATCCAGAAGGAATTATCTTGGCTGCCCTTTAAAAATCTTCCTTTCTCATCTTCTTCCTTTCTTATTTTTTCTCATTCCCCTCCCGTAAAATGAAGCTTTCTTGGCAGAAACGGTGGCAGATCTGAAATGTATGAGCTGAGGACAGGATATTGGATCCTCGGCAGGAGAGAGATGGAACCCAGTGCCTGCATCCATGTCTTCCTACTATGTTCAGCAGGGAAGTGACCACAGTGGAGCCTGAAATTAAACACACTGTTGTTGCCGTTAGTTTTTATTGGTTTTGTTACAGTTGTTGTTCCAGGGCAGCAAGACTGTACAGGGAAGATGGAATAGAATATGCTGCAAATGGGAAGGAACTTAAAAAAAGTAAAAAAAAAAAAAAAAAAAAAGTATATTTTGCAGATTAATTTAAGGGCTAGGAATGGTCCACTAGGCAGGCTATCAAACCACAGTGAGCTGGAGAGCTTAAGGCAATTTGATGATGTATATTTTATAACTCCTGCAGCCTTTCCAAGTTGAGATTTTGCCTAAAAGATAAGAGTTTTCTTAATGTATCATTGGGTAAATTGAGGACATCTCAGAACCATGAAAAGGGGGATGTGGTAAGAAATGCAGAAGGTGCTGGATTTCAAGCATGGCCTTGGAGTTTGTTCTGAATTAAGCATCCAGTTGAGGTTCACCCAGTCTAGCCAGTCTTCTGCACCTATGGAGTTTTAGTCTGTGATTCTATGAGAAAACAAGTTCTCTCCAGCGCTGCTGGCCTCTGGCATGATGTTCAGGATGAGACAGAGGCTTTAGATATGCTCATGGTGGCTTAATGTAGGCATAGATGGATGTAATGGCATCCAGAAATGGAAATGCTGGAAATAGACTGTCCCCATCAAGGAATTTGTCCTAAGGGAACAGCAAGTAGTTTGTTTAGCTATGTTGCTGTAACACGGCAGGAGATCACTGCCCGTTGGTTGTGTGTAGATACCATGGGACCACAGCTGCTCTCTCCATCCTTTTATTGCTAAATACACTGGAAAGTCAGTCTGGTTACCCAGTTGTTTTTTTGTTTGTTTGTTCCGAAAGATAGAAATATTTTGATTACTACTTTCTGAGATAAGTTCTGTTTTGTCAGATTTTCATTGTGGTGAACACAATGCATCAGGTAAAGACCGAACAGCTAGGATTTCTCCCTAGTTCCATGACTGTCTGGCTAGCCAACCATAGGCGAGTGGTTTGACCTCCCTAGACTTCAGTTTCACTGTTTCTACAATGACAATACTGATATCAGCTGCTTTTGTGAGCAGCAGGAAGATAAGGACTGATAAGGACTATCTGATAATAATCTTTCAATTATTATTAATTGCTCCTCTACTTTATTTGCTTTTAAACTATCTTAAGTCTTGTCACTTTTTTTCTCTTCAGGGGGGCTCTGTGTGAAGTGAGTGTGTTGAGACTAATCCAAAGTCTTCCTTCTGCCTTATCAAAGTGAAATGATTTTGTAAGAAGTTATCTGCTCAGCACGGCATAGTTGGTTTTGAGCCCCTGGAAATAAGCGAAGCAGGGGGAATGTGAATGAGTAGGAGGGAATGTCATCTTCCTCCATACTGTGACTTGGCAGTGCAGCGTGTTGAGGAGTCCCACACAAAACAGGATGACCCAGACTGAGAAACCCTTCATCTGGGAGACTGCCTTTACCTCCAGCTACTGGTGATTCTGCAGGAATGCCTGGACCCAGGAGAGTTTGAGCTCTCTCATATCTCTTGATGTCTATGATTAGCATCTTCTGTTGGCTCAGGAAGGTGTCTGCTTAGGACCCAGCTGAGAGATGCTGTTGCTGCCTCATTCAACAGTGACTTGTGATGCACATACCTCCCTGAGGGAGGTCAGACCTGATGAGTCCTGCTAGTATATTGCTTCCATCCCATGGTTTGAACTCTCTCTGGTGGAAAAGACAGTTCATCCTGTGTCTCCTCCTGTCCTGTGCTAGTGCAGAATTTCCAGTGGTAATCCATTAGAGGAACCTACTCCTGCTTGATTTTGTGTCCTGCTCCATCCCTTATATTTTCCAGGAAAGATTATTAGGGTGAGTTTTACTTAAATGAGGAAGTAGTTCTTGCAACACCTGGATTTGACTTTTCAAGGCATAAACTACTCCTCAGTGGTACTTTTCTTTTTCCTCAAAAGCCCAGCTTTGTTCCTCACCACTTACATAATGGATCCACCCTGAATTGCATCCAGCTGAAAGTCAGTCTTTGAAAGATTGGAGGCACATTAGCATTCAGAGATTCTCAAGGTGCAGAAATTTGGCAGCATCGGTGCATGTCTTCACACTCCAGAGTCCTCCCTTGAAAGGTGAAGGCCTGCCAGTTATTGAGTATTATTATACAATTAACCCTGTTGGGAGAAGTGTCCACACCATTGTGGATTGTAACTGTAAAGCTTGTAACAAATCATCACAATGTAATCAACCCCACCAGTGCTGAAAACCTTTCTGGAGCACTTAAAATGTCGTTTGCTTTGCACATTTTTCCCTTTATTTGCTTTATTATTAATAATAATGCAATAATGATGAAAAGATCCTCGAGGAAGCCTCAGGAAAGGAATTTTATAAACATTAACATGGAATAAAATAAGCACATTCCTTTTTATCAGGACATTTTCCATTATAAATGGCCAGCTTTCTCATCACCCTGCCAACAGCTTTGCCTGCCATCTGTTCACTGATGTCATGCTATGAAGTTCACTCACAAAACTGCTTGTTGGGAAGCCCAGGGTTGTGCTAGAAAAGTTTTGTTTAGGAATAAATATGCTGGCATCTCTCACATTTTATTTTTTTAAAGAATAACTTTTTTTGTTTGTTTGAAAGCTCAGATTGCTGTCTTCACTATGCAAAGATAATGACCAACATTTTCTGAAGTTACTGAAGCTTTTGGCTCTTTCTGTTATGGAAGTATTAGTGTAGGACATCTTGAGATGAGAGAAACGGTTTTCAAGAAATGCTGTGTACTTCTCTTCTGGAAGAGGAACTCAATTCAGGCTGGCTTTGAGCATCTGAAATCCTTACCAAAGCCTCAGAAAATACAGTTCAAACAGAGCTGGGTGGGAAGTGAAGTGGGTGGGGAAAGAGATGTTTCCCTCAGGAAGAAGAAATCCACTTTTTGGGGATGAAAGAAAGAAATTAAAGAGAGGAAAAATAAATAAATACAAGAAAGAAAGGAATGTAATAATCATGCAATCAGATCTCTCATCTCCACAGTTTCTAGAAAAGCCCAGAGAAATTTCAGGTGGGAAATTAAAATATTATGTATTTAATTCTTTCTTTCTCCCGAAGAAAGATAATTGTATTTGGAAATGATAATGGGAGTGTAATGGAAATGATGTCAGGTTGTTTCTATGGCCAGGCTCAGCTTTGGCTGGATTGCGCTTTCCATCATGCTGTATCAGGTTTATGTGGCAAGGTTTTGGTAGTGGGAGGGCTGCAAGGCTGACCTTTGTGAATCCAGAAGCTGCCCCATGGTAGATAAGAGCCAGCTCCAGCTGCTCCAAAAGGGACCCATTGCTGGCCAAAGCTGAGCCAATGAACTACACTGGTTGCGCTTTTGTGAGAGCAAATTTAAGAAAGGGAAAAACTCCTGTGCTGGAGCAGCTCCTGTAGGATGGGCCCTGTGGTATGGACCCATGTTGGAGCAGCTGTTGAGGAGCTGCAGCCTGTGGAAAGCCCATCTAGGATCACTTTGGGAAAGACAGCGTTCCATGGGAGAGACCTCATGCTGGAGCAGGGACACAGAGTGACCATGAAGGAGTGGCAAAGAGAAAATGTTACAGACTGACCACAGCCCCCATTCCCCTGCTGCTCAGGTGAAATAGGTAGAAGGGAGAAGGTTTTTTTAGTTTGCTTTTAGTTTCTTGCTGCTCTAGTCTGCTTTTAGTAAGCAATGAATTAATTTTGTCTTCCTATGCTGAGTCTGTTTTGACTCTGATGATAACTGGAGAGTGATATCCATGTCCTTATCTCAAACCTTATGAAACCTTTCAGCCTATTGTATTTTTTTCCCTTTTTCCTTTGAGGAGGGAGAGTGATCGTGGTGTGGTAGAGCTTAGTTAGCCATCAGCGTAAAAACACTGCAGCCCATCACCATTTTCTAGGTTTCTAAACTCAGAGAAGTAGACACTTTTTCCTAGTCACCGTAGTTAGAACAGCACCCAGAAGCACTGGTCTTAGTAAATGCTTACAGTGAACCTTCCTTAGAGGTGGAGGTTGCATGGTCCAAGAGTCAGGCTGGACAGTGTGGGAAGCTTTTGTCATCTCCATTTGAGAAGAAAGCAGCCTTACCCCTGTCCTGTGGGCATCCGTAGAGGGTCTGCCATGGGACATCCTTACTTGAGGAGTCATCTTGCTGTTAACATGAAAGGATGAGACAGAAAGGATGAGACAGAGATTCCCTGTCTACGTCACAGATGCTTGAAAGAGGCATGGGCGTACACCTGAGAGCTGACAATCTCAGAGTGCTGTGTTTTTTTTAATGTAGAAACATGAAAAATACTTCTGGCTTAGCCAGGAGGAGTCTTTTCTGAGTTTTTGCCCTCCGGGGCTCTGTCAGATCATCCGCACCCCAAATCCAGGTAACTGACTTCATGCTGTCGCCTGGGTACTGGTAGCCAGAACTTTCTGCTTTATGACTAGACTTGCAGCCTAATTCTATACACATTAAGCACTGAGGTTAGCACAGGAATAAAGTAGGTCCCTAGAAGAAAAATGGCATAGGAGACCCTGTTTCATAAGGAAAAACAGGGAACTCTGCTTGCTTTTTCTGGGAAAATGGAGGTCAGGAAAGAATGGCATAACTTTTCACGACTATCATAGAATCATTAAGGTAGGAAAAGTCCTCTGCGATCATCTAGTCCAACTGTCAGTGCTGAGGTTAAAGAGAGTAAGATACCAGAAAAGGGGAAAGAGCTATTTAAGTTGAAAGAGTTTCATACCGGAACACACAAACTAAAACTGGAAAGGAGAGGGTTTCAGTCCACTTGTGAAGAAATTTCTGACCTCTTCTAAAGAGGAGTAGGGCTAAGTATCCCAGCTTGCCCTCAAGTGGAGCTTTCCTCTATATATGAAGAGAATAAGCTTGTTAGCAGGAGACGTGCTGGCCCAGGAGTGCTGCAGTTCAGTTTGTTTGGGCTAAAGGGATATAATGAACCCACACTTTCTTTTCCTCTGCTTCACAAAGCCAGTGTTTGGCCTTGGCTTCTGAACCACCTCCCTGCTGAATCCAGCATCACTGCCTATCTAAACTGGAACACCACATTTGTAATTAAGTATAAGGCACGATCTTTATTCAGAAAGTGGTCCTAAAAAGCCTTTTTTTTTTCTGTCCTTGGCCAGATCCCAGATCACTGAAGAAAGCAGCACAGAAGCTAAAAATGATTCAATTTAATAGAAAATGGAAATGTTCCTGGGTCAAGTGTGCATCTGCGTCTCTTTATATATCCTAGTCTAAATATAGGTGCTCTGAGGGTTTCATACAGATAACTGGAGAAAGGAAGGTGAAAAGAAAGAAGTCACTTAATTTCCTCTTGTCCTTCCCCCAGTCTACATAGTGTTTTCAAGTGCCTGGGCTATTCCAGTTCAACCTCTTGAAGGCTTCGGACAGTAAAGCCACAAAAATGAGAGGACTGGAGGAAACCCCACCTGCAGAGTAGTGTGCCAAGGAGAGGCCTTTTGGTTTTAATCACCCTGCTTAATCCTGCCATTCCTACACACTCTCAAAGGTTGGAGTTGGTCATTTGTTTTCTTAAATTAACATAAATTGGAATTTATGGGCCAGGTGATTCTCTTTGAAAAGGGTCCTTGTGTGCTAGGGAGGTGGGGGTGGGACTGACCTGTCAGCAGGGAGCTTTTGGGCTACTCCAAAAGCAATTCTTTGTTGTTCTCTCTTCCCATCAATGCTACCCAAAGAAAAATAAATAAATAAAAGTGCTCAACCTTCTTTTAACAGCTGCTCACAAAGATTCCTTTCTTAACGCTTTTTTTCCCCTTCTTTTTATTGGGCCTTCTGATACCTTGGCACAGCAAAGGAGGAAGAGAACTCTAGAGACAGTGGGATCCTCTTGGGAAAACTTTGCTTTCAGTGTTTGTTTGTTTGTTTGAATATGAGCTGGTCTGGGGACAAGAGGGTATTGTTTTTTTCCCCAAGGAAGATTGTACAGGATAAATCAAAGATGCCTTGGAGCTTGCAGTTTTCCCCTATTAATTCTGACCTTGTATATTCTTTTTGCTGAGGAGGAGAAGCGTGTTGTTTTCTGTTCCCAGCGTCAGAACAGCTTTCCATGGGCTAAAGACATGGCTTCTCTACACTGTGTACTGCATACTTCACTTTTAGTGAAGTACATTCTAATGTGTTTTACCTTGTGCTGCCTGGGGCTAAGAAAGGGAATGAACTGTCTTCTGGCTCTCCTATAAATTCTATGAGAAGTAATGGGATTAAATTGCACTGAGAGAGTCAGATTAGACATTAGGAAATGCTTTTTAGCAGTCACAATAGTTAAATACTGGAATACATTGCCTAGGGAAGGGGTGTAATCTGTGTTATTAGAGATTTTTAAGAAGAAGTTAGAAAAGTATTTGGCAGAAATGCTTCAGTAGAGCTTAATCTTGCCTTAGGACAGGGGATCAGACTCAACTGGTTCCTCAGCCTCTATTTACCCTCTCCCAGTCCTTCCAAGGATGACTTCACCTTTCTGATCTGGGAGGAACCACAGTCCACCTAGTACAGTGTTTCTACAATAGACTGCACTTCCAGCCTGCTGCAAACTGAACCGTGTTACTGTTGTCATCCCTTTCCCCAGCTTCCTTACTTACTCCCACATGTGGAAATGAGTGTATATGCTGGCAAATTAAGTTGTGATGTTTCTGGGCTACTGCCTGATGCCTGCCAGACCATGGGCCACGGGCTGAAGAATGCTGGCTGTAGTGACCTCCTGAGGTTCGTCTGAGCCATAATTTCTCTGATCCTAGCAGTGCTCACGTGGTCCATTGTCATGGCTCTATTGAAACGTGGCAATATGGGCTTTGATAATAATTATGCTCCTGAGTCCTGGGAGAGAAAAGACAGCTCATGGGTGAGATTGACAGTCTGGAAATGTGACAAATAACATAAAATCTTTGGTAAACCTGCTGTTGTAATGCTTGCAAGTCTTTCAGGTCAAAACCTTCAAGTGTGACCAAGGCTGACACACACAGAGGTCAGACAGCCTTGCCTTTCCAGCCTCAGAATGCAAGTACTATTTCTGCTCAAGGACAAAGGAGAATATCTAAGATACTATATGCCACCTGCAATGAATTGCGGAATCGTTCACTGAGAATAGGAAAAGATGTAGGTAAAATCGGTGTACTTACCACTTCTACTTTCTTATGCACGTATCTAGCCAGATTCTTCAAGTTTTTAAAGGTTTGAAGTAGCATTTCTGATTAGTAAGAACATCCAGGTGAACACATTGTATACCACTGAAACTTTTATAGCCTCTTCTAGAGAGACCCATCAAAGCTGTTTAAGAAATGTTTGGCTTTTTTTTTTTTTTTTTTTTTTTTTAATTTTTTTGGGAGTTAACTCTGGAAAGTCAAGTTTTTTTA